>VZRJ01002533.1:1191312-1492422 GCA_013397565.1 Ptilonorhynchus violaceus | reverse complement strand
GGTGCCCCCGCGGTCCCCCGGGGCAGCGGCGGAGCCATATTGCCGAGCGGGTGGGCGGAGGGTCCCGGCCGCGCTCCGCGCCGTGTCCCGTCTTCCACTGACACCTGCCTTTCTCCTCTCCCGCTTCCACCGGCGGCCGACGCGCGCTCCTTCTGCTTGATCCCGTCTTCTGGCAGGAATCGCCCACCATGCCGATCGCCCACTTGCTGGAGCTATGGAAAGGGATAGAGGTGGAGCCCATGGAGACGGAGGTGAGCGGCAGCGGCTTGGGGGGCGTGCGGCCGCAGCGGTGCTGCCGGCCCCCCTTTCCCGCCGGGAAAACCACCTCGGTGCTGCCTCAAACCTCGCGGAATGGGGTGTGATGAGGATCCCTCGCCCCTCCGCTCGCTGCCGAGGGCCGGGAGCCAGGCGAGGCTCGGGAACCTGTTGCCCCACACGCGCAGCGGTTTGGAGCGGCGGCCGCGCAGCCCGGGAGGTGTCGAATGTCCTGTCCTGTCCTGTCCTCCCGGCCGGCACCGGGCTCGGGGCGGAACCGTGCCCCGGGAGACTGGGGCTGGAAAGGAAAGAGCGTGCACCACAGATGGAAGCCCTAAAAGCGGGCTGAGTCGGACTCAGGGTCACGTTTAAACATGAAATATGTGATCGGTAATTTGAGGCTTGGATAGGTCCGTGGACCTCGCTTGGGTTCTGATTACCCATTTGCCCGTTCCCTCTTAGCACGAGACTCTGCTGTCCGGATCATCCTGGAGACCCAGTGCTGTGATAACTACCTGGCTGCTGTATGTGCTCGCCATTTGTCTTGTAGTGTTTTCATTACCTGCAGTCTAAGGTTATCTTGTGTCAAGAAATGTTTGGACAGGGCTCACAGTCACATGGTGTGATTCTTGGGGTTGTTCTGTGTAGGAGTTGGACTCGGTGATCCTTGTGGGTACCTTCCAGCTCGGGTTATTCTATGATTTTTTTATTTTTGTATTGTAATGGGACAAGTGGATTCCTGAGTATTTCTGGGACTGTTGAGTAGTGCAATAAAAACAAAGTATTTCAGGTCAGTTGTTTGAAGCACAGGATGCATATTTGTAACGAACAGGTGGCAGAAATAGATGAGTGGAACTTGAGGTGTGGGGGGTTTGTATTTATTTTTGGACACCACATCCCCTTCTTTGATTGAGGTGGTATAACAGGGTTTTGGTGAGAAGGACAGAAGGGAGTCCAGCCAGGTTATGGGGAACACAATAAAACTTGTCTCAAAAAAGGAGTTACTGAACTGCAGAAAAGGTTTCATGCAAGGTGTTAGTTTGTACATGTAAACAATACAGCAGAATACTGTCATACTGTAATGTATTATACCAGCACAGCTCATTCTAGAGTCGCTAGGTTAAAAACAAGTTGTGAGGGGCTTGCAGAGGTTTGAATTATGTAATTTGCTTCTGAATACTGACACTTGTTCCCCTTTGTGTGATGCAAGGAATCTGAGTGCTAATAAACAGGTTATAGTTTTATAGTTGGGAACTGTGTGTCATTCCTGATTTTGTTTGAGAAGTCAGCTGACACATTGTTAAATCACTTTCTCAATGATAAGACTTGTATAACTATACTTACGGTGAAGTTTTCTGCTGAACATCATAGAAATGGTGCTCCCCTCCCAAGTCTACCTCTCCATTGGCTGTGGTATTCAAAGTGCATAAACATGCCTGGTTTTTTTCTTCCTCCTTCCCTTCTTAAAATCAGTTTGTTTTGTGTGTGCTCAGTGGTTTTTTTTCTGGACCAGACACAAAGCACTTCAGTCACGGCTTTTTCTGGCATCAGCTTCTGGGAAAAGCTTCCCTAGATCATAGGGTAAATCCTGCACTAAAGCCCAATGCACATTGCCTGGGATAATATCTATGTATTGTCACCTCTTTTGTTGGTAGAGGACTATTTAGACCTTTCTTTCAGAAGAAACTATGTGGATGTCCTTACCAAGTGTAACTGACCCATTGCAATGTTAGTTAATCAGATGTGTGGGTTTGTAGGTTTTGGTGGTGCAGCTTTTTTTCATTTCCTGCTTGAAGGAATAGCATGAGCTACACTGTTCTATCACTTGCCGAGATTTCACTTACAAAAAGTTTAGAGGGTCAGAGAATTGCAGACATAAACTCCTGCAGTTTAGATGAGAACAACAGATAAAGCACCATTTATTGGCTCTATTTATTGCTGTCTCTAAGCACATTAAAGACACGCTATAACTTAAACCCATTTTAGATAATGCGGTAGATAGAATTACTAAAGTACCGCTTGCTCAAATCTAGTAAAAGCACAGGGAAATTAATTTCAGCTCTTGTGGGCTCTTGTCCATGAAGACATTTTCAAACAGCAGAAACATTTACTCTTTAATGAGCTGAATGCAGCTTAAACACTAGTGGTTGTACTGATTCAAGGGAGCTGTCATGGTCTCTGAATCTGTGTGGGATAAAATGTTTTCATGATTGTCTACAAGTTGTTCTTTTTCACGGAAGCTTTTCACAGTTAGTAGACGAAGAGGGAGACAGTTTAAATCTTTGATGCATATGGACCTCTTGTTCCTTCCCTTCCTTGATGCCAAAAAACCTTTTAAAACAAAGGCATTTATGAGTGCCTGTGCATGACTCAGGTGAATGACTTGCAGATATTAAAGACAGCTTTTATAGTAAATCAATCGCTTGATAAGGAAAAGTGCATTGAGGGCATGTTCTATTTTATGTTTGTATAAAGGAAGATTAGAACAAAATACTGCTTCTTTCACCTGTTGACTTGGAGGTCATTAATTGTGTTTGACAAGTAAGCAAGAAAATTAGGAAATTTGCTGTTCTAGAATTTCTTTGTGAGTAGGCAAAGTTATTGATCCCACTCAAGATGGATGGATAAAATAGTGAATTACAGCCTTGGGAATGTTTTTCCCAAGAAAGAGCTTGATCACTCGACCCTATGTAATCTCTCTACCTGTTTTCCAAAGGGTTCATCACTTAACAGATTTTAGCTGAGCACAACATGGAAGGTGAGCGTTTAGAAAATTTGGTCTTATAAATATACATATATTCTCTCTTCTCAGCAAGAAATGTTGTTCCAATTCTCTAGTTTTTTCATGAACAATCTTTTGTTCTTTATCCATTCTATGACAAATGTGGCTTTAACTATTCATCAGCAATTTTAATAGTGCTTTCTCCTCTTAGCATTTTATATATCTTGGAGAAAGCAGGTCCCCACGGATTCAAAGGTTAATTTACCTGTGCTAAGTGTGAAGAATTGAACAAGCCTGCTACAGTAGTATAAACTGAGAACAACTTAACTGCCTAAAACTAAATTGACTGTATTTTGTACTAGATGTTGTCTTAGAATTGTCTTTCTTGGTAACATATATTTACAGGATTTTTCCTCTTTTTTCTCCCCTTTGTTCACTAGACTGTGGTGGAAGATGCTGCCCTGGATGAAGAACCTGTAAAAGAGGTAAATCTGCTAGTTCATGGATCACACAAATGTGAAATTATTATAGTATCTTGTGTTTTCATGAAGTAAAATGTCTCTGGTGCATATTATCCAAATGCTTCTAGCTGTGAAGATGCAAAGTCAACCCATTTTTGGTCACTTATTATAAGGTCAAGTGAGAAAAAAAGATATATTCAGCTAGAGGTTAGGGAATTTTATTTTGCAGATATTGCTGTGCATTTTTTCCAAGAAAGAAGACAACTTCTTGAGGTATATAGTTTTCCTGTGGGGAAGATCTTGTAATGACCTCAAAAAGAGTAACTGTCATGCTAACAGTGTTCGTGTATTGTAAATTGTGCATGTTAACTTAATTCTGAAGATTATTAAATTGAAGTTATTACTGCTTGTTCCCTTGGCTGGCTCTTCACCAGAGAAAGACTGAGCTAACACTTTGCTTCAAGTTAATTTCTTGTTTATATTACTGTAACATTGTACCATTTAATTAAAAAAAACCCAAACAAATCCAACCTACAGGAAAAGGTAAGTCTTGCCTCAAAGTGTTTAAATGTCAAATAGAAGTGATAAAAAGTGATATGAAGCTATAAAGCAGGGAATATCAATATCATCCACTATTAAGATTAGTTGAGGGCAAAGCTTGACACTGGTCCCAAGTGTTGGTGCAAGGTGCTGCTAGTTTGTGTGGTGTAAACCAAATGAATCCCTTCAGGATTGAAGGGAGGCTGCAAAGATGCTTGTTTAAGTTGCCATCTTTTGAAGATAAACTTCCTGGTAACTCTTACTCAATGAAATTTAAAATTTACCTTTGATGTTTGGTTTTCAGTGCAAGGATGTGTTTTTGTTACTTTTTACTATGTTAAAGGCATAATTTTAACCCTCTAATGACAGGAAGGAGGATTAAGTCTTAGCTTTGATCTCTGAAATTAATGCAACTTCTAAATGGATTTTTTCCCTCCTTTTCCATTTCTTAAAAAGAACAGTAAATTACTCTTTAAAAAGCTTGGGGATGAAATTAAGTGCCAGTAACTTGGCTCATCACTTTCTTTGAGGATGTGTCTGAAGATAAAATTTCTGGTTGGTGGGTTTTAGGAGGACTTTTTTTGTGAAGATAGCCTTAATTTCCCAAATTAAGTTAAACCCAGTTAATTTTCATTAGGGATGCTGCTTATAATTCTGAACTTTTAAGTTTGGCAGAAAAAGTAATGTAATGACTGCTTGTATAAAACCTTAATCCTGTGTTCTCACTTTCTGATGTTGCAATTTAATATCTGTAATGTTGTTTCTTCCTCTATGTCTGCCTCAGCGAGGCAATTGCAGTGCCTGTATGACAAGTGGCAGCATGTACTTCTCTCTGAAAAGCTTGCTGCGTTTGTGCTTTATAAAACACGTACACAGTGACCACTAACAAATTATTGACAGTGAAATGTCACTGTTCAATGTAGAAGTACCCTCATCTTTCACTTAACTTTCCACGTGCCTTCACTACACATTACTACAGAAAAATATAAGAAAATCTGACTTTTTCCCTTACTCTGCTGTTGTCATGCTATTTCGGCCTTTTAGTGGCTTAGTCTGTAAGCCTCTTCCATTTCTACAAAGTGTGTCCCCTACTGTAGTGGTACTGTAAGAAAGAACAGTCTACTGTAGTTCCTGTGACTGATAGCTCTACTGTGCACAACCCCAAAGGAATATTTTTTTCTAGATATCAAAGCATGACTTAAGGAGTGAATTTAAACCATGTAATGCAATGGTTCATATCTGCTTAAAGGATGTTCTTGTAAGTAACCTGCCTTAGGCTGTGTTGGCCTCCTGCTGTTTCTCTCATCTTGTGTATAGTACGGACAAATGAGATGGTGGTAAAATGCATTATAAGAACTGCACTTCTCGTGTTTTCTGAGGTCTGATTTTCCTGTTGATGGACAAACTCTTTAAATGTCTTGAGGGTATAAATTAATGGGACTGTTGGATACAACAAGTGTTTCTGAGGCACATCTTGGCCGTAGAGCACTGTGTCAGCTCTGCTCTAGAATTGTAACCTAGATTACTCAGGGCTGCTACCAACAGGGTTTTTTCCTAGGAGGAGGAACATCCCAAAGCCATAGACCCTGTTTGTCCCACCACAAAGGCAAGCAGGTTAGTGGATTGAAATTTTCTCCAGAGGATTTCAAACTCCTGCAGCACTCCTTGCTTAGACTTGTGGGATGCAGTGGTCCTTTTGGCAAACTGGCCTTTTCTTGATAGAGAAGCATAAGTTCAACCACCTGTGTTGGTTAGAGGCCCCAACATACTTAAGGATGTATGTATGTATCTTGTGGTCTAGTTTAGGTCAAAATGTTGACAGTCTATCTAAACTTCCTTGAAGGTGCAGTTGGCAGCAAAATTCTTTCTAAAATAATGAGTATATGTGCAATACAGCTTACAGTACTTTGAAATTACAGCATTCAGAAGCTATCTTGTAACATTGCTTTGAGCTGTTTTACCCTTTCAAGGGAATTTGTATGCTCTAATTCAAACGTTGCATGGGGCTCTTGGGAAAGTAGAACAGATAGGCAGTGGAAATGCTGATACACAAACAGAATCGTGTGGCAAACCTGAAAATGGCAGTGCTTAGGCTTACTGTTAACTACTGTACAGCTTCCAAAGACACATGTAACTTCTGATACTGTGTATGCTGGTGAAAATGTAAATAATCAAATTCAGGGAGCAAAGGTGAATGCTCTGTGTAGTCTCATGGCAAGCATGTGCTGCAGGCTCTACCACTCTCCATAGGGATCCTCAATGAAAGATCAAGTTTTTATGACTAATGGCAGTAACAGCTCATGTGACACCTTTTAGGAACTGAAGAAAAACTGTGTTGAATGATCACAACGAGGAAAGCATGAAACCTGCATATCAGTGGAAATTTTGTATTTGTTGCTCTAGTGCTACTGTTATCAAGACAATAAGTGTTCATAGCAACAAAGAAAACTGATGTTGGAAGGCACCTCTGGAGATCCTCTAGTCTGACCTTCCCTGCCTTGCTGAAAGCAGGGTGAATGATAGGAAGGTGTTTGGGACTCTATCCAGTTGTGCCTTGAATGTACTCTGCAAGCTCTCTGGGACCCTGTTTGAGTGTTTGATCACCCTAAGAGCAAAAAAACCTTTCTCATGTTTAAATAAAATTTCCTGTGCTTCAGTTTGTGCCCACTGCCTCTTGTCACTTCACTAGAAATACCACTGCGAAGAGTCTGGTTCTGTCACTTTTATTTTCTCTCTGGGTATTTATAATGTGAATAAGATACATTGTCCATTCGTTCCTTGTCCCCTGCATTGTCTTCTTCAGGGGGTACAATTCCAGCTTTCTCAGAAATTTTTTTGTAGGTCAGATCTTATCTCCTCCATTGATTATTTTTGTGGTGAGCCACTTTGACTTGCTCCAGTATGTCTGTGTCTTTTGAACTGGGTAAGCCCAGAACAGGACATCACTCCAGATCTCTCACCAGTGCTGAGGGGAAGAAAAGGATCACCTCACCAGACTTGCTGGCAACACCTTTACTGACAGGGCCCAGGGTGTTGTTAACTTTCTTTGGCAGCTGGCAGACATTCAACTTGTCCACCAGGATGCCCAGGTCCTTTTCTGCAAACATGACTTCCAGCTGTGTGGCTCTCAACTGTAGCAGTGCATAGGGTTATTTTTCCTGAGATACAGAACCTTGCATGTTCCTTTGCCAAACTTCGGGATAATGCTGTTGGCCAATTTCTTCAGTCAGCAAAGGTCCATCTGGACAGCAGCATGACTGTCTGATGTTATCAGCTGTTACTGCATTTTTTAACATCTATGAACTTGCAGAGTCTGTACTCTGCCAATCATCCAAATCACTAATGAAGATGTTTAATTCTGGACCCAGTATTGATCCCTGTGGTATGCCAGTGACTGACCTCTAGCTGAACTTCGTGCTAATCGCAGCCCTCTGGGTATTGTGGTTCAGTTTTTGATCCATCTCACTGTTCACTTATCTACTGAAATCAGTCCTTCATCTGTTTGTCTGAGATGATGTGGGAGACAATGTCAAAAGTCTTATTTGAAGCCTACACCTTCGTTCTTCAAAATGGTGAAGGCTGTTGGGTTGTTGAGGCACAATTTTCCTCTTCACAAATCTATACTGACTACTGCAAATAATTTTCTTGTCATTCGTATGCTTGTGAATTCTTTCCAGAGGAATTTGATTCATTGCCCTTCCAGGTACTGAGGTGAGGCTGGCTGGCCTGGAATTTGCTGGATCTTTCTTTTTGAAGAGAGGAACTACATCCCTTCTCACAGCGCTCAAGAAGCTTTCCCAGTTGCCATGAGTCTTCAGAGTACTGAGAGTGGCCACACAACGGTATTGGCCAGTTCCCTCAGCACTCATGGATATACCTCATCAAATCCTACAGACTTTTTGCAGGGTATGTCCAGGTTCTTTAAATGCTTCCTAACCAGACCCTCCCCCACCAAGGCCAAATCCTTCTTTCCCACGTGTTTCAGGGACTTGGGAATCATAAAAACTCAGAATTACCAGTATAGACCAAGGCAAAGAAAGCACTGCATACCTTGGCTTTCTTGTATCCTTTGTCACCACCTCTCCTTCCCCACTCAGTAGCAAGACCAAAGATATTCCTTTTACTACTACTAGCCTAGACCCGTAGCAGCCCTTCTTGTTACCCTGCATCTGTCCCCAGATTCAATTACACATAGGCTTTGCTTTCCTGACACCATCAATTTGTGCTTAATAATCTTTGTGTTCCTCTGGACACCTCTGTTTCCTCCATTTTATATATACTTCTCTTTCATGTCTGAGTTTCTTCAGATGCTCCTTGTTCATTCATGCAGGCCTTTGGCTGCCTTTGCATGATTTTTTTGTTGGTCAGAGTGGCCAAATCCTTAGCTTAGACGAGGTGATGCTTGAAAATTAGCTGTTCTGGACCCTTCTTCCTTCCAGGGTCATCTGCCGTGGGATTCATCCAAGCAGGTGTCTGAAGGGGACAAAATCTGCTCTGCTGAAGTCTACGATTGTGATCTTGGCTTTTGCTTTGTTCTTTTGTCTCGGGATCTTGAGTTTCTTCTCATGATAACTGCAAGGAAAACTGCCCTTGAACATCAGTATTGACCAGTTCTTTCTTGTTGGTAGGTATCAGGTCCAGCAGAACAACTTCTGTTATTGGATTGTTGGTCACCTGTGTCAAGAAGTGTATTCATCAGTGCAGAAATCTCTTGGATTGCTTTTGCATTTTCAGAAGATACCAGAGTGGGTAAAGTGGATTCTTTGAGGATTAGGGTGTGTGCACATAAGGCTTCTTCCTGTTGTCTGAAGAAGGCCTCTGCTTCTTCCTGCTCAGGTTGTCTGTAGTAGGTTCCTGCCACAGTGTTGAGGCACATCTGTGCTGGTACAATGTTGAACTACCAGTAACAGCCTCTTTTTAGAAGGTGGTGGAGTCTTATTCAGCTACAGAGACAGTAGGGAATGTTTCTAGGCTGTTTGTGGTGATCTTCACTAGGATTATGTCAAAACAGCTTAACTGGGGCACACAAACACTAGAGTTGCTGATGTATCTATTTCTCTCACCAAAAAAATAGCAGTGAACTTAAGGCAGGTCAGTATGCTTTGGTTTGCCATTAAGAGTTGCTTTCGTTGCAAAGTTGGAGAGGTGGTGGTTGGTTTTTTTCCCTGTAGTATCTGGTGAATTTTCCCTTGTGTCTCCCACTTCAAGTAATTAAAGGTATCAATACACCTGGTATGGAGTGTTCAATCCATCATAAAACTAAATGTATGTTGGGGGTGATCTTTAATAGTAGTCATAAATGACTGCATAGCAAAGGAAAAAATCTACATCTCAGTGGCTGAGCTTGCAGCTCACAGGTTAATGTGTGTATTGGGGGTTCTTCAAGCAGAATGACTTTAGTTTTCTGCTGCTTTGTGAGTTGCATGTTTTGGTTGTTGGGAACGATCACAGAACACAAGCTTCTGGGACAGGTGTTTATGAAAGTAGCGATTGAAGTTTCTTGGTAACTGGGATCTGGGTATATATCTTTACACGTACACACACACACACAAAAAAGTCTGTACCTTGTTAAAAAACTTGGGCTGTAGGAGCAGCTTTTCCTTTCAGGAGAAAATGAATAGGAAGCTTATTGTCAAATGAGTGGTATGGCACAAACTGTAGAGAAGTTTAATTTTGTAATATGGTGTAAAAACTCGAGGAGAGAAGCCTGGTTCAGGTTGCTAGATGACAGCAATGTGTTTACTGAACTTACTAGCTTTTTTCCTTCCTCCAAAAAATCCCCCAAAAACCCAAGCAACCAAACCCAACAAAACCCAACATTCAGAATCAAGGAACCATGTTTAAGAAAACAGTTTGAAGTAATGAAAAGTTGTTTTGCTTATCAAGTAATGTGTTACAGTTACTTACATACTGTGATTATAAGTTCAGATATTGTGCTACATACCTTTCTAAAAGAGAGATGCCTACAAATCTATCTGGGATGACTTGTTTCTCTCTATAGAAGTAGATGCTGAAATGCAGGCCCTTGCTGTAAAATTATGACCTTAGATTCTTACGAAATTACGCTGGTGATGTATTTAAGAAACAAATAATTTCTCCTTCCCACAGTTCTTCCTTGAGCATGTGGTGTAGGCAGTGTAAGCAGTTTTACTCAAAATTTTTCATTAAAAAAAAAAGTCTAGTATTTAGCTCTTATGAAAGATTTGGTAGGTAATAAGTTTGTAAATTGGTTTTTAGAAACTGTGTTTTAATTCCCAAATTCACCATAGACTATTTATGGTGCTTATTATCTAACACTTTGTAAAAAAGTAAATAACTGCAATTTGTTTTGGAATAAAGTTGATCGGGCAACCAAAACAATATTGATTTCTATTTAACTCAGTGAAAAATAGTGTATAAAAATATGTTGAAGGGTTGATAAAGTGTTATCCTGTCACTGACTGCATGGCTAGAATGTGAGAGGGTACAGCTGGGGTCATGGAATGAATGAAATGTCTCGTCCTTCTCTTGCACTCCAGAGCCTGTGTTCAGAATCCCAACACTGCAAGGGAAGCTGACAGGATAACAGCTGTGCCACTCTCATTCAAATAGAATTTTGTTACTTCTGATTCTTTATAAATTGATTTCTTGTTGTCACTGTCCTCATTAACTGAATTAAGACAGACATAGGGGAGATATCAGCATAAAAAGAAATAAGCGAAAAAATACTAGGTTTTCTTTTTTCTTCTCCTCGCCCTTGTACATTCCATGCAGCAAAAAGAGACAGAAAGCTTCAAATTTTTGGGGCTAAGCAGTGTGTAGAAAAAAATTCTTATGCAAACTGAAAGAACTGTGATATTTGAACTTAAACATTTAAGTTTAATATCATATTTATATATGATATCCCGTTCATGTTTAACTTTGGTTCTAGCTGTTTTTATTGTACAGTCTCTGTTACTTTTTTGAACTGCTGCTTTCAGACAGTGTGCTGTTGTGGCTCAGATGCATCAGAGACAAGATAATAGCACTTTGAAAAAAACTTCTGAAAAACTCTGTCAACTTCTTTCAGGATTTTTTAACCCCTCTGGCTTTCTGCAGCCATTGCTAAATGCTGCTGTCTGTGGTAAGTGTCAGCCTGCATTGAAACTATTCTCTGCATGGCCAAAGGGTGATGGATTCTGTTTCTCAGAAATCTCAGTCTTTCAGAACCCAGGATGAACTCTGTCTCTGTATCTCTTGAGACCCTAAATGAGAAGGTGATGGGTTTTTAGCTGGTCTAGAAAATCGCTGATAAATAAGGTTGGCAGCAGAGCTTCCCTTGAGATAATAGCTGATGCTCCCTCCTATTGAAGTGTAACTTTTACATGTGTTGGCCCTGATCTTCTTGAGCCTTTATTCAATCTCAGGACCTTTGGTGCGGTTGTGATTTCGCCTCAGTTCCTGATACTCCAGGAAGCACTAACACAGTGGAATGGTGCAACCTGCAGAGTTCATGGACAATGCATGGGGGTGTGGGTTTTGTTGGTGTGTTTTTAGTTGTGTGCTGGATTTTCAAGGTTGCAGCATTTAGCAATAGAACAAACAGCGAACAAATCAAATTTTTTTCCTAAGTGGGCACTGAAACGACCAACTCTGATTTAATCAAGTAGACAGGCACTTGGATGCACAGCAAATATATTGTATTTGGAAGCTTTTATAATAAACATTGGAGACTGCACTGCAGCAGTCACAACTGAGCAAATGTCATGCTGGACAGGGAAAAGAAGCTCTGACAGTATATGCAAGATGTCAAATGCTTCACAGAATTAGACTGCTTGATTTTGAACAAGGCTTATTACTTAAGACAAATGAAAGTTCATCTGGGGAAAAACATTCCCTCATGAAAATAATCTTGTACCATAATGGCAGTTGGTGCCCAAGAGTGTGCTGGCTGTGAGTGAGTTGTGTCATCAGCAGAGATGAGTCCCTTGGCAGCCCCTAGAGTCCAGGATAAATTGTTTCTGTGTTGAGTATGGTGCCTCCTAGAGGTCTATGTTACTTAAAATGAAAACAAACTACAATTTACACACACATGGTTACAACTCTAGGGTGAGAAAATCCATTTTACTTCATTACAATGAAGTGAAAGTCAATTGTTTTACTTTTTTTTCCCCCCTAGATTGCTCTAATTTTCTTGCTCACTTGTGGTTTGTTCTCTCCTTAGAACATAGTGTTTTGTTGAAATGAGAGTACTTTCTTTGAATCTTCTTCTCTCCTTTCCTGCTACTTCCAAGATTTATAAATAATTTTCACTAAAGGAAAATTAATGTGACAAAGAAGAAAGATGAGCACTAGTATTTTGGAAGAAAGTCTTCCTCTGACTGCTTTCTTCCAAAGATTTTGTGGGAAAAATCACAAGGTAGCTCTCAATCTGAAAAAAAAAAAAAAAATTCTCAAATGGTCTTGGTTAGACACAGAAGAATTATGTTGTTATTGGAGATGTCAGGAATTAAGTTTCTATTTCCAGGTAGTTATGTGCTTCAGGGTGCAATTTATTTTATTCAAGATTTGACTAGTTTTCCCTGTTGACTAGAAAGGGATCTTTTGGTAATAAATTATTCTGGCTGCATTTTGAACAAATGAATTAACTTCCAGAAGTTCTGCATTTATAGTATGTGTGATGAGTACATGAGCATGTTTATTACACTCAGGATTTCACAAAGATTATATTGGCATTTAAAAGGGGTGTGTGAAATATTCAGAGCAGCAACAAAACCCACACTGCTTAAGCTTTAGAAGTCAAGAAGGAAGGCAAATTATCTCTTCTTAAGCACCCAGATGTATAAAAGTACCAGATGCTTTGTCTCATTTGGCCAGTTATTTCTGATAGGTGGCCAGAAAAGCCATGTGGTACATCACCTCCATGGAAGAGGGCTGCATCAGCACCAGAAAAGTGTGGGACTGAATATAAAGATCTGATGTCTAGGGTTGCAGGTGAGTGTTTGTACAATATTGTCTATGTGAAACTAACTGCAAGTTCCCAGATGTTCAAAACTTTGATCCAGCATCTATGTAGAATTCCTGGCATATCGAAGTTTCTTAAAGTGCAGATACCATGATTAAATGACCTCTTTGTAATTATATGAAGTAAAAACATGAAGTCTTCTGAATATCTTGATTTTGGATGTGAGGAGCTTAGTAAATGACAATTCTGTCCCTGCTCGGACCTGTCTCATCAAAAGTGGATGTGAGTTTCCCAATTGCTATTTTTGTCTTTATTTTGTATCTGTTTTCTCACTTTTTGAATTGTGTCAAGTCAGTAATGAGAGTGATTACTAGGTTTGTTTAGTCTGGTCTTGAATTATTCTTTCTGATAACAAACTTCAAACAAAAGAAAACGAGAGGGAAAGCATAGCAGGTAATAACTGGCCGTCACATATGGTGGATGATTGAAGTACAGTCCATCCCATCCCTTTCCTTGGTGCCCTTTGTTATTTGGGGTGCTCTGGGTTTTAATTGTGCAGTATAGGCATATTTATTCACATTTACCCCTTGAATAAGTAGTCTGACCCCTTTGTACACTAGCAACCACAGTTCTACCTCCAATAATCAGGAACTGAGGGGTCCTCAACACTTACTAATCTAAAACTTTGAATCCAATTCTCAATTTTCAACTGTAATGAAAAGGTAATACTAATAAAATATTTAGTAATACCTCACCTCTTATGGAAGAAAACATTCCAAACAGAACAATGAGCAGTTCAGTACTGTTAAAGCTGATATACTCTTGTACATGAGACCTGTTATTTGAGTGGATTGCTTCCTGGTTTGTGCTATTAATCATTCATGTTTAGTTTGTATACTCACCTGCATTTTCCTATAAAAAGTCTTTTATTATGATGAACAGTCTGGAGAGATTTTGTACAGTATATATTGCAGCAGCTTTTAACATGATTTGCTTCATTACTTTTTTAAGAAAGCTAAGGGTTGTGAGTCATCCTTCCTATAAAGGAAGCTGTTACAACAGAATTAAACTGCATAAGTAGTGGCTTGGTTATGTCAGCGAGCCTCCTCTGAGTGTCTGTCATCTGAAATCCTGCTTGGAATGCTGCAGCAATGGTCTCAAAAGCTACTCTGAGCACTCTGCACAGCTGAATAGGGAGGGAATGGTGGGGGGGTGTTATATTTATAATATGTATTTATTCATGTTATGATTTTAGCTAAAAAAGTCTTTGAAATGCTTGGTCTCTTCTTCGAGTTGTTTTGGGAGGCTCCTTAGAAGGGGGAGATTAGCAGTAGGAGTGCCAACTTCTGTTCCTAAAATCATCAGGCTAGAGCTAGGGGATGCTTGGTGATTCCCAGCTTCCTAACTGCAGTGTTCCTGACTGCACCTGGCACAATGGGCCTCTGAGGTGAGATCTGTTTAGAGCCTGTCCTGCAGCAGCACTGCAGAGAAGCTGATTGCAGAGGTGGAGATGAGGGGTTTGCTCCAGAGGGAAGTTTTCCTAGGGCAGCAGACTTTGGGCTGCCCTGCTTGTCAGAAGTTGCCTTGGTTGCTTGGCCCTGTGGGTGCCAGGCAAGGTCAGGGCCCTATCCCAGCAGGGATGTGTGCTAGGTAGTTTGATTCACACAGGTATTCTTAGGAGTTCCTTCTCAAACAACTGTCTAGGTGCTCTACAGATGCCTAAATGATCTCTTGTCTGTTAGCAGCCAAATACTTGTAGATAATGACAAATCTGAGTGCCTAAGCCTGGCATGTAAATAAGCCTAATGCTGTTAACTTTTAGGAAAAAACTGAAAGATTACTCATTTCTTTGAAATTTGTTAGGGGTGCTGTAGATTAGATGCACAGGGCACATCTGACCCAAAGAATCGAGTCAGAAGATCTGTCAGGGTAGGAGATTTGTGGTGTGTGTCTGGATTTATTTCTATGTCTGATTGCTTTATTCTCTTGAATTTCCTGGCGTTCGTTTTCCTAGCCTGGCATAAGGTTTTATCACACTTTGGGGAGGGGAAGGTAGCCCTGAAGCTCCAGAGTATGCATTGGGTTTCACAGAGAGATTCCTTCTGGAAATGGTGTATGAGAAGCAATCTTACTTCAGATATGTTTCCGTGGGTGACAGTCTTGTTGGGTGAAAGGGAGATAAACATAGAGATGTGAACAGTATTTGTCGGTTTGAAGTGTGTGGATTGTTTACTTTTGTAAACAGACAAGTGCTCAAATTCTATAAATATCTGAATCCAGTGTCCAACAAATAGCAGTAAAGCACAATGCCAAATAAATATGATTTGATATGTAGGCTCGATGCATGTCTCATGCAAGATCTTATTGTGAATGTAAAGGTGAATGAAAAGGTGCAACAGGGTGACAGCCTTTCCCTTCTCACTTGCTGGTTTGAATCAGGCTAGGTTTAGGGTTGTGTGAAGAGTTTTGCTATCTGATAGCTCAGTGCGGGTAGCTGTGGTGAGGAGTTTGACATTGTTCAGATTAATAGTATGGGAATGGTTGAAGCATTAATCTTTCCTTCTACAGGATAGGTGTGGCTACCTGAAGCCTTAAGTGCATTAGTGGGACAGGTCTTGAAAGTCAGTACAGCCTCTGCCACAAACATGTATTTTCTGAGCTAAATGTTGAACAGCATTAAGTGCCCTTGGACTAGGGGAGGGCAGTAACTGCATCTGGCAGGATGTTTCATTATGATTTCAAGTTGCCAAAGGAGGCAACTCCAGCCATGCCTGTGAAAGACCTACTCTGCTGCTGTAATGGGGACCTCCAATCTTCTCGTACCTTTGTTCTGCAGAACTTGTGCCCTCAGTTGTACAACTTTGTGCTGGTTGAAATGATAACAGCAAGATCCTGACTCTGTGTGAGGATTGTGGTGTGTACTTTGAGATGGAGAAAGAGAGAACACCTTGCTTTGGAGGTTGTACAACATCCAGTAGCTAAAAAATTGCTGGTCTCTCAAGTAAATGAAGCTGCTCTCTGCTGTGGTGGCAGGGGAAGTGCTGTAATTGTGTCCTTAGGACAGCTGTGTGAAATGGAGCTGTAGTACTAGCTGAGTGGTAGAAACAGATACAGTGAGAAGATGCTGGAGCTGTGGTTGGACACCAGGTAAGCAGTGTCAATGCTGGTGTTGTCAGTAGTAGGACTTGAGTTGGAGTCGCTGTTTTCCAAGATGCTGAAAGCAGACGGCAGCTCTTAAAAAAAAAAGTGTCTGTTCAGATGTAGTGGCAAAGCACTCCATTCACTGGTGCTGGTAAGAGACTGACTACTTTTGCTCATGGGCAGCAATACACAAAGTTTGCTGGCTAAGCACATAGTATGTAGAGCTCCTTGCCTGTTAACTAAACACCGCTTCGTTGTTATATTGGGAAGAAGGATGTAGTGCTATGTTGTAGCCTTCTTGTCATTTCCATACTTTATGATAGCAGTCTCACTATCAATGCAATGGAAAAGAGATATAAATAATGTGAGAAATTGTAGTGCTTTACCCTAACAACAGGAGTGAGTGTTGCCTTTGCCGTGCCAGCCTTGTAACTTGAGCACGGGTGCAAATAGCAAGTGGCAGTATTTCAGGTTGCATCTTTTGACTTTTGATAGTACCCTTGAACTCAAGGACCCTTGTCTAACAGGGAAAGCTAGTCATGCTGCAGGTCAGCATGTTGAGGATAGAGAGGGATGCCCTAATAGCACTGTGAGTGTGTGGGAATTTATTTAATTGTAAACTACTTTAGATACTTCAAATTGTAAGAGTGTGAAGGACAATGACTGCACTTTACTTGTGTTTCTTTACAGCCAATTAGTGGTGTGTATATGTTTTTTTTTCCATGTGCTACTGCTCTCCTTTTATTTAAGGGCATGATATGGGGTAGTTTATAGCACATGTTATGGATGTTCTGTGGTTCCTTTTTAACTGTTAAACTTAAAAATGTTCATTGCATGTTTTTCTGTGGTCTTGTGGGACCTCAGAGCTCTCTTCCCTGTGTTCTTATTTACTTTAGCTTGTTGCTGTCAGCAGTGGGAGTGGGCAGCCCGTGGACAACAGGATAATGTATATAGGTGCATAATATTTTTTTTATTTTAGCATCAGGACTATGTTGTGCATAGTAGCAGTAGTTTTTCTTAGTATTATATATTGGGGTATATTTTTTCTGAAGTAAAGGAGCTCAGGATACTGCAGTGTGTAATATGTCTAATAAGTAACATGGTAACCACTGAGTAAATGCAGTGGTGTGCACAATGATGACACAAAAACTGTGCTAATGACATCATTACCACTACCTGTTTCTGGTAGCCTTTGTCCTTGATGTTCCATCCGTTCTTGGAAGAAGACATCTTTCTTTGTAGAAGACACAAAAGGAGGACAGCAGTAGATCGGTGTTTCGGTGTCAGTTGGCCACAGAGTGAGGATTAGCAGAGGGCTTGATGGCCGTGCCTCAGCTGCAACTGGTTGGTGCAGCATCAGCTCCAAGTCATGGCAGTTCTCTTCTCCTTCCCCCTTGCTTCCTATCTGTATTACACTTGCCTGTGAAGCAGAGTGTTTCCTCCTGGATTCCTGCTCAAGTAAGTAATTGTTCAGCTTCAGACGCAAGCGGCTAAGTTTTTGTGTTGCTTTGAGTTTGCTCCTGTGATCTGGCTTCCATGATTCATACTCCTGCTTGCCAACTGCAGTTAGCGTAAGACTTAATTAAATGTGTAAAACATTTTGAACTTACTGAGTCATTTTCCTGAAATATGCTGCATGTAGCTGGCAGACTTGCCCACCTTTTTGGTTCTCAGAGCCAGCTTTGAATAAATAATTGACTTTGGGCAGAAGGTGAGGTATTTGGTGTGCATACGGTCAGCCTTGAAGCATCTGTGCAAAAAGGATATTTAATAATTTTAAAATGCCCAAGATGAATTGATGTGTACTTAGTGTGCAAATGAAGAATATGTTTTTATTTGCTTTGTGTTCATTGCAAAATTTGAAAACCCTGAAGGATTTGACGTCTAGGTGAGGCTTATATAATCCTACTGATAAAGAAGCTAGGCTGAATCCAGTTCTTGATCCTGGAACCCTTCAAGTTCCCTGGATTTGAAACAGGAATTGAAAAACTGATCTTCCAGACGGGTAAGCAGGAGTTCTCATGCACATTAGAAGATTGGCTGGAGTCTCTAACATTGTTACACCTGGATCCTCATTTTGACTTCTCTAACTCTTTGGTTTTGCAATAAACTCATTTGTAAATGTAACTTTAAGAATCTGAATATTTTAAGATGTAACTGTCAAGGAATAAAAACTTTCTTGAAGGTCTGAATTGGGAGAAAAGAAATTTTAAGTGAAGTTTCTGCAGAGAATAATTGTTTATCTCTTAACTTGATGATTCACTGTTGTGACTGATTAGATTAGAACAAAAATTATTCTTCTTTATTTTTTTCTTACAGTTTTTGCCCAGTACTGTTATCAGCTTTGGAAGAATATTTGACCAAGCTTCTTGGAAAAGCCTGAAATATGCATTTAGTTCCAGATCTTGTAGACTGGTAACATACTGTAGGGGACCCGAGTTTTTCATTTTTTACTTTTCTAGTAGTATAGATGCTAATTAATTGTACACTGGGCTCTGATTACAGGTACAGAGTGGTTTGGTATGGCAGCTTGTTGCTTCTCTTGCCCCTGAAATGTCTAATCTTTGAACCAGAGTTCACTTTCTGGAATATCTAGAGCTATGGAAAGTGCTTGCTAGAGGTTTGAAATGATGACTTCACAGCACCAAGCCTGGCAAACTAATGACTCTGGTGGTTCTTGCAGGGTAGTGTAAAGGGCATAGGCACAGGATGTTTTATTTTGAACTGACTCAACTCCACTCTGCCTGAAGTTGAAGATCTCCTGGCTGTTGCAGAATGGGTTGAAGCAGCCTTAAAAACCAGAAATGCTTTCCATATTGCTTTTATGCTATTGTGTGTGGGGTTTATGTTTCTGGTGTTGGTTTTGTGGTTATGTTTTGGTATTTTTCTTTGTAGTGACCTGTATCTGGTACTTGTTCTCTAAATGTTACACTAGTCTTTCCCTTCAAGGCATAACAAGTCCTTCATTGTATTGCTGTTAGTATCTTGGTGGCATTTAAAAGTGCATTGCAGGCATAGTTACAGACAACAAGTGGCCAAAACAAATGTTACCATTTGGTTGGTGACTTAAACAACTGTGACTATCAGAGAACACTTGTGAGCCTTCTTTTCCACTGGCATTTTCAGTTATAAATGTTAGGTAAAGGTGGTTCTGGTCTAGCCAAGCCAACTTTTTCTTTGCTGTAGATATTAAAGGAGAAAGCTTATTGTCCTGTGCCAATCTACAGATCCTCCTCTTTAATTTGATAATTTATGCCTAGCATAGTATTCCTTACCCTTGCTGAAAGCCTTAGAATCAGTTTTGTTGCTAGAAAGCCAGCTATACACTTATATATCACTGACCAGCAAGAAAAGTAAGTGTGCAGACCAAATGCTTCCAAGGTACCTGTGAGGCAGATTCGAGCAGAGAATCATCCCCTTGAGAAAACACACAGTTTTTCAGCTGTACAGCTTGCATGAGATGAGGCCCTGGGAGAGAAATGTATCATTAAAATACTGTTTTGCCTAGCTTTTTCTTTCTGCCTGTTCTTTATTCTTTAACTAATGTAGATGGAACTCTGCATGAAGAGTTGGAAGAGCTGCTTTTTCTGAGATGAAGCAGCTCTGTGTTCCTGGCTGACAGCTGGGGGAAGCATTTAATGACACCCTGAGTGCTACATGAGGCAGATGCTGACAGCATGAGAAGCAGAATAAGTCTCTGGCTCTCTGGAAATAATGGCTTGTGCAATTCTGAAGAGGAAATATAACTTGGATTAGGGTGTTTCTTTCACAGTAATAAAAAAACCTGGAGGATGAGGAGCACCTGCAAATCCTCTTTGGCAAAGAATACAGGTGCTGGATACCTTCCCTGTGCTGGCTGCAGGGGGATTACAGTCTGAATTTCTATCTGCAGCTGACAGGGAAATTGGACTTTGTTTCTCTTTATTACAGAGGACAGAGAAACCCTCTGAAATTTTGTGGTTTTGATTTTCTGCCAGAGTATGTGGAAATGTCTTGGAAAAAGTGGGGTAGCTCTTCCTGCACTGTCTCTTTTAGCTCTTATTTCTTCTGGAGTTACATTTGGTCATCATGCAATACCCAGATCTGCTGTTGATTGCTTGAATTTAGGGCCACTAACTTGCATTGTTAAAACTGTGTTTCACCTCTCTGTAAAAATAAAGGAAATGTAAGATGATGTAATAGAATATTGATTTTTTTTTTCCTGTTGGGCTTTTCACAGCTGAACAAGATAAACGTTTTCAGAAAATATAATGAAAACTGGAGTTTGACCTGATCTCATGACTCTATAGTTTAAAGATGATATGAAATACTAGAAGATTTGCTTATGGGGGTTGGGAGTGTATAGCCTTCTGTACACAAGTCTCTTTGCTTATGGTCTCATCAAGAGCAAAGCCCCCTTTAAGTATCTGGCTTAGGGATTGTTTCTGGGCCTGAATAGCAGATTTTCTGATGAAACTCATGTCTGAAGACTATGTGTGCTGCAGCTCATTAGGGGAGAGATAGCTGTCCTCTCTATGAAGAAAGGAGATTTGTATTGGAGCCCAAAGTTTGATGTGTGGATTTCAAGAACAATTTGTTTTCCTTCTGTTAGAAAAGTATTGTCCCTATGAGGCTAAGAAAAAACAAAGAGTTTGGCCTGCTGTTTATGGAGAGTCAGATAACTATTGATCAGGGCACCCAAATCTATCTGCATACATTGTGTATGGCAAGTTATTGTAACAAAATGATATTTTCAAGACTGAAATGAGTAACTTAATTGTTTCTCCTTTCTGAAACATTTTTACTTCATATATGGCAGCATAAATACTAGACTAAATCTGAAAAGTAGAAGCAAAAGAGTTTGCTGTGTGACTTATCCAATTCTTACAACAAAGCCAATATGTGAGGCCAGGATCAACTTTCCTCGTTGCTTGAAGACATGGAACGGGCACAACTCATTCCCCAGGTGAGTGTCTTGAAGAATTTTACTGCCTTTTGCTGCTTCAGTCTGTGTGAATTAGAAGAAATATCCAGTAATTGAAGATGGTACCAGCTCTATACAAGGGTGTTTTGATACATTCACTTGTGTGTGTGTGTGTTTCCCCCCCACCCCCTCTGGTCTTCTAATTTGAAGAATAAGACAACTTACACATAAAAGTAGCCTAAACCCTGGAGGGTTTATGAAGAAATTAGATTACATAATCTTCATCATGTGTCACTGTGGCACAATATTAAATTTCACAGGGTTACCAGATTTAATGTTGTGATGGGTGGATGCAACTTTTCTTTAAGCATAGCAGAGATTTAATTAAAGTTTCTGAATATTATCCTGATGAGATGAATTCAGACCTACTCAGGTCAATGCCCTTTTTAGCATACCATGATACATGGAAACATTCACAGGCCAAAGTGCCTGCTGGGCACCTGCATCTGTGATGTAGGAAGTGTTGCCCCTCTGTCCTGTGTTAGTCACAAACATGTTAAGTGACTGTGTTGTGGGGGTTTTTTTGTTTGTTGTTTTTTTGGGGTGTTGAGGTGGAAATGACACAGGCACACAATGTACACTTTGTGTCTTTTATCTGAATACATCACACTCTCGTAAAGTGCACACGGAAAGAATTTCAGACAACATGGTGTACATTTCTTACCAGGTGCTTCTCTGCCGCTGGTTGTGATATTTCTGCAGCAGTGGGGTAGAAAGGTTCAGTATCAGGAGTAGCTGTGTGATAACAGCATGAGCTTTAGCTAATGTGTGTACTCTGTGTGGAGACCCTAACCCATACTATTTAGGATATATTGTAATATTTTCTTGAACTAGCTAGACTGAAGCTAGCAAATAAACTGCGGTCACATCTCCTAACAGGGGTGTGGACATGACTGCAGTCTGTTGCCATGGGGACAAAGATAAGTCTCATTTTAAAGAATTGTACTGAAAGCTGCTGTACCCTGAGACTGCATGCCTGTAAGCAAGCAGTTATTCCTTTATCCTTGTTGAAAGATGTCCAAGTTGATTGACTTGGTTAGAACTTAAGGCTGTTTCTAGGGAAGCAATGTGTACAATCACACTGATCAGGCATCCCAATACTATGAATACTATGGCCAGCTTCAGTCAGGCTGGAAAGAGGAGTAGGCCCTTACACCTCTCTTCTCAAAGATTTTTTTGAAAGCTCATTTATGAGCAGAGATGAGAGAGTCAAAGCAGTACCTTACCAAGGGATAAAAAAGCAGAACTGTGCTTGGTCACAATGCGTGCTATTCAATGCAATAAGAAGGCTAGGAAATCTGTGCACTATGTCTCTGTCCAAAGAGGCAGGAAGAGGAAAGAAGTCCAAGAAATGAGAGCCACAAGTCTGTCGAGAAGCAGGCTCTATTAGTTCTGCTTCTTGCAGAACAGCTTTGACTTGCCTTTTTTTCTGGGAAATTTTACATTCCTAAAAACAAAGACAGAAGTCTGTTAGTTTCTTTATTTCCCTACAGAAACCAGATTGCACTTATTACAGCTACATGCTGACCTGGTTTTTAACCGTTCTTAGATTTAGTTACAGGACTCAGCTTTAAGGGAAAACACATTTTAAAGAAAAAACATGTTGTTTCTTAAATTTTGTCCATGAGAACACAAAGCAGTTTTTATTCTTACTCTTTGAGTGCTATGCTGGCATGACCCTTAATAGTCTAGGAGGAAAACACAGTGCTTTGGGAATAGCTGTTCCCTGTGTGTGTCTGTACCAGCCGAACCCAACTGTACCATGGCAGGACTGACACCTAGTGCAGGCTCAGTAGAACTGAACATTCAGCTCATGAAGCTCCTGCAAAGCTCAGTAAAACTTACTTTAAGCTTTGGATGTCACAAAACTTTTGATATGAGTTTTCAGTTCAGACATCTGACAGCTCTCTTGTCCCCTTGCTCATCTTCCTGGCAGCTAGCAGAGCTGCTGCTGTAGTGAACAGCCATGGCAGCTGGAAAGTGTGGGCCCCTTGTTACCCGTGATGACTTCCTTCCCCAGCTGGCTGGTTTTTAGGCCATCAAAGACACATTTCTGCATTATGTAAGGCAGTCGTTCACCGTATTTTCTACGGATGGAACTGCCTCAGTCACGTTACTGTCATGCTTCAGGCATTGAAAATGGTGCTTTTACTGCTGACACTAATGCAATACTGTTCCTTTTAATTAGTTGCAACTTTTGAGTGTCTTACCCCCTTGAAGAGAAGAGGGGAGGTCCTGGAGAGTTGAAACAAATCCAAAAAGCAGGGTGAAACTTAACTCTGGCAGCTAAATATTTCTAGTCTTGAGTTTAAGCTATTGCAGAGCTTCCAGATAAAGTTTTCTGTATCTGTGTTTTAAACTACTGTGGTGTTTCTTGTATCACTATACCCTCATAAACTGGATGCAATGTATGTCTGTTGCTGATGGTAATGCTGAGTTTCATCATAGAGAATAACGATCATAGATGTAATTATTTACTTTATTGTAGCAAGACTTTAATTCTCTGTATAGACACACCCCAGCCAAGTATTAAAAGAAACAGCTCTCTCTTGCTCCAAATCCTGCCCCTGAAACCTACCCCAGCCCATAATTATCTCATATTTGCCACAGAGTCTGTGTCTTTGGACTCACTTTTTTGAGCATGTGGTTCGTTTAGGTCACCTTGTTAGTGGTTGCTTCCAACCTAAATGATTTTAAGAATCGGAATTTTAGCCTCTGTTTTTCCCCTGTTCTTGCTTTGAACAATTAGGAAGGATAATTCTGTTTCTTAAATCACAGCCTGCTATTTCAATGGAAGGTGCAAGGGTGGTGCTGGTTGTTTCTTAACCAAATAAATAAGCCGATTGTTAACTCCAATGTTTGGAACATCGGCACAGTGATGCTGCAGACGGCAGTAACTGCTGCAGCACAGGGATCTGACAGGGAGGCTGGCACTAGGTAGCCTGACTACAGCTGTCAGTTTAACTTTGACAGGGTTGGCATGCGATTTGGGATGCTGTGACTGGCTGACACATAGTAGTTCCAGTGTCATGGACCTCAGTTCAGGTCAATTTAAAGCCACGCTACAGTCAGGCATTTTGATATTTGTGGTATAAGCGTTCATTTTAATGCCTCCATTTTCTTAGTCTCGGCAATTCCATCTTTTAAGCCTGCTTCTTAGATCTACGGCACCTTATTTTAAGGAGCAACAGCAGTGCCACGAAGGGTAGCTTGTTTTGGGATTCTGAGCACGTTTGTTTCCGTGAGATGGGCCCCTTAGGAAGAAATGCGTTAGGCAGGAGGGACTGCTCACCGCATCTTGTGCATGGCTACCTCTGCCAACAAGCCACCTCAGAGATGCCACTGTGCTGCAGCAAGAGCCTTGATTTGCACTGCAAGCTCTGACCTATAACCAGCCCAATGGAATTATTCCGGGGTGATGACGAAGCCTGTTAAGCTTGCAGTAATTTCATCCAACAGTAGAGGTCTGTCTTGTTTGGCAAAAGGGTTTTTATCGGTTCAGAATGAATCATTGCACGAGAATTTGGGAAGCTCCTCAGTCGTTTTTAGGGTGGCGTTTTCTTTTTGTTTCCTTGAATACCAATTTAAAGTTTTTTTAATGATAAGAGCTGACCCGAAAGTGCAGCGTGCACTCAAGTGAATCACATTTGCCAATACCTGGGGAATGCTGGCAACCCTCGAGCTGGTGTGAGAAGCTGTAACTGGAAGCTGAAGCCCGGACCCCCTTCCCAGACCCAGTACTGAGAACAAAGACAGAAACCGCTGGCAGGCTTTTGGAAGTGTGGGAAGTGACTTTTTTTTTTTCTTTTTTAGAACCTGGGAAGTGAGCTTGTCCTTCTTTTGTAGTTTTCAAGTCAGAACTGAATTCCTTTCCAGAAAATTGGCTTTAGCCAAACCCCAGTTATTTGGCTTCAGATAGGCATAAGCGGATGAAAGTTCATGGCTAATGTTAGACAGGAATTGTAATAGCAGATGAATGTAGGGGTTTTTTTCTTCTAATGTTAGCTCACAAAACTACAAAGTTTCTGCTAGAATTTGTATCTTTCAACCCAAATCACCTCTAAATATTCTCCATGTCCAGTTATCTGTTACATCTGTGAATGGAGGGACTCTGTACAGTCTAGAAATGGTTTCACAAGCTCCTAAAAGCACAGATCTCTAGTGTGAGTTTTCTGTTACTTTGAAGACCCAAACCCTCTCTAGTTCACCATTATCTATTAAGGTATGCAGTCTTTTCTTCTTCAAACCCTTTGTTTGTACTGTTCTGGAATGATATTTTCCTTTAGGGTGCAGTGCTGTTTTCATCGAGCTGTTGGAAGGTTATATTTGATTTTGCTGAAGTTGAATGACTTCAGCCCAAACACATAATTTGCCATCTATGAGTCAAAACTATGATAATTTCTGCTAATCATCCTGTAAGAAAAGCATCCTACAACTTGGCTAACTACACAACATACAGATGGTCTCTTGTTCTCTCTATCCAAACTTAATGCAAGTTTGCTGTTAGTTAATATAAATTTCAAAATCCTGTTTCCATATTCCATCTTAATTTCATAGATAAGAATTTGAAAGGAAATGGATGAACTTCTCTCTTGCCTTACAGACCAAATTTGGTAACTCTTAATGGTAGTTGTTTGGGTACTTGTCCATATAGAAATTTTGAAAGGTAAACACAGTGTAAAATTCTGCCTAAATTCACTGATCGAAAATACCTGAAATTTAGTGGAAGATTGTTCACTGAAAATACAGTCCTGCATTAGCTAATCCTTAATTAAATAGATCTTGCAGTTGCCTGAGTCAAGCTGCAGCTTTTGTTGCTTTCTTCCTGGCGTTTTTCATTTAACTGAATGTTGTAAATATAACTTTAGAATCATCCAGTATTGACAGTGTTTTTGCTGCCTTGTTGCTTGTAAAATTCTGGGTCCTCTGCCACACCTGAAAAGATAAAACTCCTGTGAGAAGCTGTACATTTTCCAAATGTTAATCCCCTAGCACATTGTTTTGACTTTATTTGGCAGGGTTTGTTTTACAGTAGGTTATGATCAACTGCAGAAATTACTGGAATTATTACAAAGAGTGTTATTGTGCTACCTTACATGAGATAAGATGATAACAAAGTGAGTGGGAAGATGGATTCTTTTAAATCCGTGAGCGAAGAATTTGTATGTTATCATTGTGATATTATATTTTACATTCATGTTTTTGGTACATCCACATAGTGTCTTAATAGAAGAATAATACCATCTTTAATCCGATGAAAAAGCACTGAAGGTGAAGAGAGAGGTTTTCTGTGTGGTGTTTTTTTTTTTTTTTTTAAAGTCAGTGTAGCTATTCCTAGAAGTCTCTTTCAAATGCTAACAGTATGCAGGTATGGCATTGTTGTGCCAGCTATTGTACCTCTGTGTGCACCTGTGGGAGGTGCAGAACACAGACTTTGAAGTATCAATCCTCTTTCTGTTTGTGAAGTGATGGGGGGTACTGTAGGCAGGAAGAAGTGAATAGGCAGTCCCAGCAGAGCTATGCCACTGGGCCGATTTTTCTCAGTTGGAACCCCGTGTAATTATTAGAGCAGGGGAAAGAAATGTAAATGAGGAGATGGGAAGAATATTAAACCTCTTTTAACTAAAGGTGGAACAGATAGGAGGTGGTTCTTTTGGCTTGTGTGGTTTTGCTTTTGTGTGGAGAAGTGAAGATCAACTAATTTAAGAAATTTTAACTTTTTTCTTCCTTATATGTACACCTAAAATGTGCAAGAATCACAAATGAAATGAAAATGTAGGTAGACTCGAATACTAATAAACAAAGAGACTAGAACTAAGTTTGTATTTTATTCTAAAGAAAAGATGACATGTTTCCAGTTGTGGGCTTTTCTGTTTTTCTCCAAAGTCTCTGGCTGAAGTCATATATTACTTCTGTTTTAATATCCTTTAGAGCTATAAGCAAAGCATAAGTCACAAGTATAAGAAAAATTTTCGTACCTCTGGAAATGTATGCTTTTAGATAATCTATAAACTTAGAATATTTTAAATGTCCAAAACCAAAAGATGTCCAAGAGGCACACTTGTTAGAGCACTTCAATTATACCCTGAGATCTTAGTCTGAATCTGAGGTGGTCACTTTGGGCAGCAGGCTTTCCTGGTTCACTGTGCTAAGCAATTGCCCTCAATGTGAGTTAATCTTTACAGTGATTATTGTAAGAAGAGCAGTATATGGTCTAAAAGCTTTTCCATTTTCATACCAATGTAACCACCTAGATTATTCACTTGTACTTACTCTGCCTATTGGAAAGGCCAGGTGAAGCTATGAATGTGTGTTTAAAATCTGAGCTTCCACATCTTTTGGAAGTGCTAATTTGTAGGCCAATAGTAACTTACTGACATGGCATATTTCCAGTATATATCTAAATTACGTATCTACCATAAAGACATGAAAAACCAACCCAAGGCATAGAAATCCTAGGTGATTTCAGGTTGCAGCCATAGGTGAGTGATCAGTTACTCCTCCTGCAGCAGCCTTGCTTTTTTTTTTTTGTCCAGTGACTTTGTGTTCATGAAGACACTTTTGAATGCTTCCTCTTTTTTTTTTTCTTCCCACCTTCTTCTACTTGTCCCCTTGGGATGCTGTAAAAAGTATGCTTAAAACTTGAATCTAGAAGTAGAAGCATTTGTGCCAAGGACTGAGTGTCCCTAGGACCCTGCTTTCGGTGGATCCATGTACATGCATCTGCATCTACGAGGTCAGAACCAGCATACTGGTGGGAAGGTAGTGATTTGACCTTGTACTTTTATTTTTTTTCCAGTTGCTTCTAACACAGCTCTCCCTTTGAGTTTTGGAATGACTGTATTTTTATTAAAATTAAATAAATAAGAAAGGCTGAATCCTATACTTAGGTGAAATAAAAGGAAATACCCAAGGTCCAACTTATTTTGCAAATTAGGTTCTCATTTTCTCAGCAATCCCAGCAGTTGGCTGCCATTACAATGAAAGCCGTAGCTCGGAAGTAAATTCATAGCAGAATTTGAAATGAATCCCTTAAAAACCTTGGCCAGAAGACTTAAAGACTTAAGCTTTGTGATATAGTAAGTTTCAAGACATAAAAGAGGCCTCTCTTTTCTTGAGAGTTGTTCTCTTTTCCCATTAAGTTACTTCTACATTTAGATATTTCCCAACTGTGATGTAGCCATCTGGTTTTTTAATTTCTATTTTTAATTGCAGAGAACTTTTTTTTTCTGGTATAAAGGTGATGCAGTCATTTTTTCATTGAGAACATCTCAAAGGGTAACTCAGGGATTCTTAGGGCAGCAAGGAGACGAAGCAGGTTCTGTGGAGAAGCTATTTCCTTACTTTTATTGCCGTACTCCTTGGTATCCGTCCCCCAGGAAACTGCCTGTGTTGGGTGCTTGGGAAGGTGTGAGGAGAGAGGGGTTTACATGAGAGTTGTTTTAAAAGCTGGAGCAGGATCTGCCAGGCAGTGATGTTCACTAACTTGAACAAGAGGAGAAAATCACATGCAATTGCTCCTGCCTGCAGTGGGCACTTCCGAGCCCAAACGGCTGTGGATTTTGGCACAGGTTACTTTCAAAAGGGAGTTGAGCTCTGTTTTCTAAGGTCAATGCTTTTGACTTGCTACCATGTATTCAGTGCTACCAGACAACAGGCACTGTCCTCTGTGGTCTGCTTCCTTGTTTATCCCTCAAGGTGCTCTCAAGGAGATGGAGTTGGTATATCAGGACAGAAGAGAAGATGATAGTCGTACCTTTAGGCTTTTGAGGAGTGGGAGGGGAAAGAAAAAAGCTTTACTGTAATCCAAACTTCCCAATCAAATATGCTCAGTTATTTTTAAGTATGTTTGGGGAAAAAGTGCCTGAAAACAGATAGTCATATTGGACTCTTTCTTGATCTAAGTTACTAATGATCTGTAAGAGACCTGGATCAGTCCTTTGCTGTGTAGCTCCAGTAAGCTTAAGCAGATTTGCATTAGCCAGTTGTCTGAAGAAATCCTTTCAGCATCAAAAAGGAAAACATTCACTCCTCTGTGTAATGCCCTCAAATAATTGAGGGGGGAAATTTGGCAAAGAAGTCAGTTTTGGTTTTTAAGTATGCAGATCAATAGAAGACCTTCGGATGCCAAGGGCAGAACTTGTGTCAGAAGCTGCTGTGCTGCCCTTGCTATGGCTTTGCTGGTAGGGCTGTAGGAAATGGAATTTGAATCCTAAAGCAGCAATTCTTTTGTTGCTGCTGCTGTGGCTCAGTCCAGTGGCCAGACTTCATTGGAAAAATTGTACTTGCTCATAAGGACCTTGTCTTAGGAACTGGGCTTCTGCACATTGCATGGGAAGCTTGTGACTGACAGCAGAGTTGGTGGACCTTCCCTCTAAGTATCAGGGCCAGAAAACATATTCCCAGTATAGATGTGCAGCATTAGGGTTACCAGGAGTTTTGTGTTAGAAGGTGCTTAAACATTTACTGTTTATGGCGTCCAAATTCATATTGAGAATTTTTTTTAGGGTTCCATTTCTTAGCACAAATGCTGCTGGATTTGATCCAATATTTACCGATTTATTGTCTAATTTTTGCAAGGGGTCAACTAAACAGGGAAGCAACTAGCTTGTATTAAGCAATTCTACTGGTGTTTTTGAAGTGTGTGAATTTGTAAATCAAAACAGGAGGTAAAATGCAAACCTGTCAGCTATAGGGACTAATATTTGGTAAGAATTGCTGATAAAATAATTGAACTTTCTGGTTTTTTAGATTGTGCTTCTTATTCTTCTTTTTTACCCATGTGAGTTAAAGCAGAAAGGTATTTTATCTTTTCAGGTTTGAGTTACTAAGGAAAGTAGAAAGGTAACTTCAGTAGGTGTAGAAAAGGACATCTGTAATACCACCTACCTTTGTGTGGAACTCTTTAATATTGGTTCCAGTGAAGAGTAACAATGTATTGAAAGAAAAAAGAGCTCTGTTTTTTTCTAATATGAAGTACTATATATGCAGAACTAAATATAGACACAGAATTCTTTATTCCTTCAGTCTTGCAGAATTTGCTCATGGCTAGCTTCTTTTGGGATGCTAATGCCATCTTTCCCATGAGAATTAGTATTAGATGGGAGCAGGCCTGCTAAGAACTGTGTACTTTATAAACAAAAATAAATAAACAAGAACAGGAACAGAAATTTAAAAATATGGTGTTCCTTCTATTGGTTAGGTCAGAAAGAGGAGGTGAGCATTCATCAGTGAATGAACCATCTTTCATTTAAATTGCCCAAGCAAAGCCTGTGTAGCCTGTAACAGTGCACTGACTTGAAAAGGGCTGTGTCTGGAAGTAAAGGTGTTTATGCACATGGAGTTGGGAGGACTTGTTAATTTGTTAAATGTTGCATTTAGCTGGAAGGATTGTGAATAAGCAGAGACTGTATGTGTTACATCTGTTCACTGTCAGATTTAACAAAAAGCAATTATCTACCATAGTAACCATGACAGAATTCAGAATGTATTCAGACATACATAAATACCTAAGAATAACACTAAGGTATGTCTTCAATCCTCAGTGTTTCTCTTGATTTTTTTAAAAAAAACCCAAAACAACACAAAAACAACAAAACCACAGAAATTCAGAGTTATAACTGAAAGTCAACCTTTTAACTTTGCTGTAATGCAGCAATTTCCCAGAACCTGGTTATGTATTAGAAAGCATGAAAGTGTCTTTATGGTACTTTCAGCTTAAATCCAATTGTTTAGCTTGAGCTAAGCTTAAAGAACTAGATGAATATAGAGTCTGGGATTATTATGGATTATCTTAAAGGAAGGAAATCTTGAATTTTTTAAGATATCATAAAACTATTTTAATTTGCTCATATAGAGGAAAACCTTGCAACTTTTGTGCATGTGAGTGCTGAAATGAAAATGCAGCCAAATAATTACAGTAGGAAAAATGAAATTCTAAGTCAATGGTGTTTGAGTCTGGTGATCTTCTAGACAGAAGTTCAGATACTAAGAAATTATGCAGATCCTGGTCATCAGGAGTAAGAATTGTTAGTTTTAAAAGTAATGTGCTTCTTGGTAATGTACCTTCACAATTACCCAAATTCACATGGTTTTTTAAACTGTGTAGTGTGAAGGGCTCCAAGTTTTGAAATCAAATGCCCATTTGTAGCAGAAAATGTTGAGAAAGACACTAGGGCTGCAATTTGTTTCTGCTACATGCATCCAGGTGGGTTTTATGGTGTGTTCACCATCCTGTTTTTACAAGTATCTTAGATTCTTTTCCACATTACACAGTACACAGTGAGATTTTCCTAAGAAATGTTCTTTCTAACTTTTATCAAAAATGAACCCAAAGGTCTCAAGCACTTAACACACCAAAGAATTAGTCCCTGTCTTACTGCTTGTGTTCCTCAATTGCCAATTTTGGCATCCTTTCTTGAAATGGGACTTGGAATTATCTTCTTGGTGTTGTTTTGATAGATATCTTCATGGTGCAGGATGCTTCTCAGAAAAGTAGTCTGCAATTCTCCATCAATCTGAATGCCTGATGGCCAGAATCATCATCTACATGCTTTTAACCAGGTCTACTGCTTATCTTTCAGCCCTTGGTTTATCTCAGTGACTGGCCTTGGTGTGGATTTTTCTCCTGACCAATATTTTGATGTATCTTGCTCTTCTGTTCTGTGGCATTTTCAGTGTGAGTCTTCGGTTGGACTGGGCCTTTCTCACTGGTGCATAGTGGCACGGGTTCTCAGAGCTTCATTCTGCATTTTACTGCAATTGGCATTTGCCTGTCACGTTTGGCCTCCCCTTAAATACAAACCTCTGCAGCTTGGTGTGTGCTGAACTCTCTAAAACTCCAGTTTCCTTGGCTTTCTTCAGACCTTGCCACTTGCTGGAGGTTAAGCACATGTGCCTTTGTAGGAGGAGAAATGTTCAGTGACATTTGATACTGCTTGAGGTGCTTGAGCTCCTGAAAAATGGGGCAGCAAGAGGGCAGAGGAGCAAACACGGTGCTTGTGGTAAGGAAATTATGCAAATGGTGAGAAATATGATATAGGTAGAGATGGACTATTAGAGATTTGCAGCTTGTGCGAAGTAATATTTATAGTATAAAATCAGGAGATGGAGATTTGGGAGTAACTCATAGTGTTTGGGAGAAATTCCTCTCCTGATACATTTCTGTGTATCCTTATGACCCTTCAAGCACTATAGTACTGATCAGGGAGGTAGCTTGATCATGAAGCGATTTTTAAACTGATTGAACCAGCTGCTTCAGCACGTGCTTCATTCTTAAACACAGGGATTATCCCATTGGCATAATGGGGAGTGAACACAGTGTTTCAGATCAAATCACCCTACGGCACTTGCTGTTTTAGGACACCGGTGGCCTGGGAGATGCAGCATCCCTGGTGTGCTGCTGAGCCCTGTCCTTCCAAATCTGAAGCTGAGCTTTAGCTGCAGATTCCTAAAGGGAAGGCAGCGATGCCCATGAATGCTGGTTCCTATGGCACTGAATCAAACACAGCATTGCTATGCTCTATAAATACCTCCATATGTATCTGTATATAACATCTTTGTGTGCAATCTCTTTCTGTGTAGTTTTTTTCTAAAAACTATTGGGAGGAAATAAGTCTCCAAACGATTTAAAGAGAACACGAATGACAGGCTCTTTCCTGTGCTTGGCTGAATCGCACACAATGTGCTTAATTAACAGGTGCGCAGTGACAAGCTGCACTCAGCAGGCAGTGCTGGGTCGTGTTCAGAGTCCTGGACATGGAGTTTCTTCTGAAGCACGGGATTTGAAAGGATCAGTGAGATACTGAGCATCTCTGTGCCTCTTTCATCCTCTTGTAAATTCTTGCCCTGTATAAGCATCTTTTTTTTAACTTTGCAGGGGTTTTTTAGGGAGCAATGCAGACCTCATACCTGTTCTCTTCCTCCTTGTGCTGACAACATAGCTGAAGGCTTTGGCTGGAGCTGGAGTGCCTGTATTGTAGCTTCCTTGTTTGAGTCAAAGATGAGATCCAGCCTAGCTCTTGCCTTTTAATCTGTTGCGGGGCTGGGCTGGTGTTTGGTGACGCATTGAGCTAAGCTGACTGCAGCGAGTTAATAGAGAAGGCAAAAGGTGTCAAACCCCTGCAGAATGGCTCAAGTACTTGCAATGCCTGACCTGTATCCTGGATGGTGAGAAAAAGATGATAAAGCTGCCTCACAAGAAATTGCAGAAATTTTTCCTTAAAAAGGTAAAATGCCCCCCCCCCCTTTGTTTTGTTTGCTTGCTTTGCTTGCTTTAGTTAGGTTAGTGACAAAGTTTGACAATTGCATTGTTTCTGTGCTCTCAGCCTTGTGATTTCTTTGCACTGAGATGCCTTGAACTGTTCTCTCAATGTGATGTTATTCTTGGCTTGTGGTCTGGGACACAATGAAAACCCATCAAACCCGGACTTGAGCAGCATGCTGCAGGGCTTAGTTTGATTACAGATACAATTTACAGGTTCGGTCACCCTCTTGTGTGATGCTGCCTTTTAGCATTGCTCCTTGACTCAGTGGCACTGTATATTCTGAATCTGTCAAGCAATTCAGTGCTAAGTTTGTGCAGTGTATGAGACAGAATGCTACTCGGTGGCTGGTGTTGATTAAAAAAAAGTTGGTATTAGAAGGTGTGTGTATATGTTATGTGTAGGCTGTATATTTGCGCTCTGTTTTCAAATACACTTGCAGAAATCACTAGAGAGACGGATACATCTAACAGAAAACAGTATGCCTTCAGGTAGAACTCTGTTTAAAACTGAGTTTAAACTGGGTTTAAAAGTACCCCTAGACCATATGTTTCCATAAAGCACTTTACCTAGCTAGGTATTGAGTGCTGTGGTAATTAGCTACTTGAAATAGTGTTCTTTAATGTCTGCATTATCTGTGGATCCTGTTTTGGCAAATATAAGCATTTATCCCGTAGATTGTGAAAATATACTGGTTTTTTCCCTCCCCCTCCTTCTCATCTTGGCTACTCATACACAGAGTTTATTAGTGGTTGATTAGAAGTGCAGTCTGTTTATTCTGTAGAGCATCTCAATTTTCATGCAGGACATTTACAGTTGTAGTCAATCGGAATTTTGCATTTTCACCATGCTGTATAATTTCACCTATATGAGACTTCATACTGATATCGGTAATATTCTTCTTCACAATAAAGTATTTGACTTAGTTTTATACTAATTAAAACAGTTTTAAAAGAGCACAAGTGAAGACAGTTGTGTTTCAGTGCAAGTTAGAATCTGGTACATGGTTCACTGATTTTTGGCACGATCACAGATGCAGATGGTTGGGTTTTTTCTCTGGCGTACCCTTTTCTCTGGTGTAAATTTTCAGCATTTAAATGTTGATATCACAGTTGAGCTGTTGAACTGTCCTTTTAGGGTTTCTTATATTGAGTGAAAAGAATTTTCCCATTTTCTAGTTTATATGTGCCTTAATGCTAGCAATATCTGATCAAGTGATCATAATTCCACTGGGATACATTAACAACTCTGGATTTTTTTGTTTTAATCTCGAATATAGGACTGAAAGCACCCAATCAACTAACATCGATTAAAGTGCCAGGGAGAAGACTTTTGCTGGATTTTTATTTTAATGTAGTTGTTGGAAATTTGTTTAATTGCACTACTAGTCTGAAGTGGAAAAGTGAAGGTGGGTGCAACCAAGATGGTGATGAGCATAAGTTCACATGAAATTAGCAGTAGGTTATTGATAGTCTCAGGAGACCCATAGCAACTTGTTCTCTAAAAAAGATCTCTATATGGTGCCACGCAACAGAGAGAATGTATCATTCGTTAGTCACCTGTGTTGATGGTTCCTGTTACTTCTCTGGAGGTGGAGGTGGATGGAGTATTTTAAACAAATTTTATTTGTGATAATGTGCAAAAGAAAATTGTGGAAAACATCTGTAACCCTTCCAAGAGTTATGTACAGGTTTAGTTTGGAGAGGCCTTTTTCTAGACACTAAGAAAGGGAGGCACCACAGAACATGTGGCCAGATCCTGCCCTATGTTACGTGTGCATACTTCACACTCAAGTGAGTGCATGAACTTATTATGACTGAGTCAAGTTTCTGTCTTATGCTTTGATTTGCGTCACAGGAATCAATAGCCTCTGTCATTCTACATTGCCTGACTATACCATAGCTAGTTAGTGTTGAGAATTTTGTTTCCCTTCCTCTTTAATGACTGTTGCATGTGAACAGGTAGTGTTGTGGTTAAAAAAATGTAATCTCCAATAATTGGAAGGTGAATAATGTGAACAAAGTCTTTGAGTGGTGGCTGGGAAGAACTAATAGATATTTTTGAGGGGGTTTGCTGTGAAAAAAATCAGCTAATGATTTCTTTCTTTCTTTAATGAGGCCACTCTCACTGCAATATTTTTTTTGAAGCAAGTTTTGAGAAGGACCCACAGCTCCCTTCTTGCTTTTGTGAGTATAACATCTACCTGATGGCTAGCCTACATGAATGTTGTTTAGATGTCGGTGCAGTTAAGTAGCTAAAAGAACATGTTTGTAATTTTGCATATGAAAGAATGCGCCAAATTGACAAGTTGCTTGAAATACGTAGATCGGACCTAAGCATGGTCCTGTATTTTCTGGGAAAAAAAGTGTCTACTGAAGAATGACTCTGAATTTGATTGTTGTAGTGAACATCTGCAGAGCTTACTCTTCAATATTACATACTGAAGAAGCAGTTGAACACCTTATCCGATGTTACTCAGCTTACTGTTTGTGTAGGCACCAGCAGCTCTTGAACAAGTGAATGATTCTTCTTGAGTACATGAGGGGTTGTTTCAGAGTTGAGTCTTCCATGGCTGTATTGAAAACATGACTTTGCCCTGGAGAGTGGCCGAAAAAGGACATGTTGTGTTTCAAGATGCTAGAATCACACAGTGGTTCCTAAAAGAGCTTTATTCAGGACCAGAAAAAATTAGTTAGTAAGAATACACTTAACTTTGTTGCCTACTGAACCTTGAAAGAACTGTTGCCTTTCCAAAGAAAGGACAGCTGCTTAACATGTGAGAGTAAATGGAAATTACATTTCCATGTAAATTTATCTGTGCTACTCAGTTTCTTCTGAAAGCTTTGTCTGAAATGGTCATGTAAAGGCAGAGAGGTGTTCCTCCTGTAGTGCTATAACATTGAATTAGTATGCTTTACAAAATTGGTATGCATAGAAAATACAGAATCATATAAACTGTTTGATTTAAGGAATGGATCTGAAAACAGTTGCTTGTAGTAAACTATAATTCAGTAATTGAGTCAGCATGAAAATAAAAAGCTAATGAAAAACATCTTGAATAGCATTCTGACAGAGAAAAATAAGTTTTATTAAAAGTGAGTAATTTAGAGTTTCACTGTTTAAGACGTAATGTCTCTTAATAAGAGAAAAGCACTTAAATAAAACAAATTAAGACTTCAGCTGATGCCCTTTTTTACAGGGATTTGGTGCTGTAAATGCTGATTGCATTATTTATGGAAATGCATATGTTCTTTGTAGCATTAAAAGGGAGGATCTTTAATTTTTTTCAGCATTGTGAAAAACAATTTGGTAATGACTGCAGTATTGGCAGAATATTGCTCTGTTATAGCTTGTGATAAATGTCTCTGCCTTTTCCCCATTTCCACCAATAGAAGTTTCTATTCTTAAGGAATATCTGACTGAGTCAGTGATGCAAAGGAGAGCAGAATGAAAAGATACCTAGCACCAAAAGAATCTGACAGCGCGGACCTGTTAAATGTCTTTCTGTACATTCTCACATGGGAGAATCATACACATGGGCAAGGTATTTTGTGATTTTTGTTTCTGGTATTTGTTCATATTTTATGTAAAACAATATATTTTATACACATCTATAAAATTAGCTTTTTGTCATATGTATGCTTGTCTGTTGTTTTCTCAAGGACCTAGTCAGCTGGAGTTGAGGGAACTGCTCTGTCTTGGTGATGCTGCCCGTCTGGTTTGGGTGGGGTGCTTGAACCCTTCATAATGGAAGGGTTTTCAAGTAATCTCCCCACTCCTGCATTGCATACACACTACCTGTAATATCCAGTGTCACAGTTCCTGTCCTTGGTGAGGACATTGGTCAGTACAGGGTCAACTCTCAGGAATGTGGGGAATCCTAGTACTGTTTAACTGACTTGTGTATTACTGTGTGACTGTTGCAGGACTTGTGTGTTGAGGTATGTGTGTGATCAGGCAAATATTCTGCTTCTGTCATGACTGGGGCAAAGTTAGAGAAAGAGGGGGATAGTACTTTCCAAATATGTTGGAGAGCATGGAAGGCATGAGAATTAACTTGGGGAGCTGTTTCAAATGTGTGGGGTTTCTCTTTTGCTTTGTTTTCTAAATAACCCACTAATAGAGGGGTATGTGTGTGTGTAGGGGTTTTCCTGTATCTGGTCCAGAGAAGGTACAAGTTGCCTCAGTTGTCAACTGGAGGCAGCCTCCTTGGCTCAGGCTGCCAAGAGCGAGGTGTTTGATTAATGAGAGCTTTGATTTGTGTATGATGTTGGCACATCACAGCCACTGTTGATATTGCTTTGTCTTATGAGTACATGCTAATGAATCTTCATTTTACTACTGTTAAGACTAAGAAAAGCAAAATTACTTCAGCTTGGCAGTTGTAGGGATGCTTTTGAAGCCAGGTAAGGGAAAGGATTCTCTCTGTCACACTCAGCCTACAATGCCTCAGACTGTTAAGCTGCCTAGAGCTGTTGTAGTCTGGAGCCAGCAAGGCTGCTGAGTGGGTTTTGAGTATGGAGACCTGAGGTTAGTCAAGCCATTTTCTCCCACATGGTAACGGGAGGAGAACAGATTAGAGCTGGGACACCAGGTCAGGGTGACACCACCAGGATCTCTGGAAAACCAGCCTTGTGTTGTTTCTGCAAATGCTGGAGGGCTTGAGGGATGGGACAGGTTGGAGAGTGCTCCAACTTCTGCATGTGTGGAGCCAACTTCTGCCCTGTGGTTCCCTATCCTACATTTTGCAGGAATATCCACCTGTCTCTCTGGAACTGTGGTATAGGCCGGAGGGAACACTGTTTTGCCCCATACATTGGCCTGTTTCTCTAGGCAACTGCATGCCTTGATTATGCCTAGAGTTGACCCCATTGTCTTTCAGCTGTAAACTGGTGTTAAGGAATAACTCTAGTCTTTTGAACATGCAGTATTAACTGTAAGTCCATAGATGTTTTTATAAGGAACCTTGCTGAAAGTTGTACTCTAGAAAAAATGTAATTATTTAAAATAATCTAGGCCCTCAATTCCCAGAACAGGTAATGGATAGGCATAATCAATTTGAGCAAGAAATTACAGTATACACAGAAATCACGGTCAAACTAACTCTTGAAACGTCTGTTTTATGAGGAAGGAAGGAACAACTGGACATTATTTCTGGTTGGGCTTCAAAAGGAAAAGTTGCAAGCAGGAGCAGTCTAGTTCTCTCACTCTTGATGAGACATTCCTGGTGATTTCAAAAGACTTGCCTACTTCACCTTCAGAAGACGAGTCTTGGATTTGTCCATGTGACACTGGCAGGAATAAAGGCTCTGCATTTTTTGGCTCACATGTTTTTGCAGCACTGAGTGGCAGACAATGCAACTGTGTTTTGTTGGTAGTTTATTTTGAAAAGTTGCATGAGAAGCTTTCTGAAGTGTACAAGTCTAAACTTCACAAGACACTAACAAGACAAGTATGCTTTTGAATGTATAGTTCTTGTAGCTGAAGTACTGTGTTCAGTTCTTGGTGTCAACAAAGAACAAAGCAGACTGCTCACAAAAGAAGAGGGAATTTCTGTTCAAGTCAAGGCAAAGAGTTTTAAAAGGAAGGCAACAAAATTCTGAGTTTAGCATAGTTTAGCATAGTTGCGTATTGTGATACATATAATATACACACATAGATCTAATATAAAGACAAATAATATGTTAATACGGCCTTCAATCGTGTCTAAAACCCTACATATGCTTTTGCATGTTACAACCAAAAAGTTGTATCCCTATATAAAAGGAATACTAAGATCGAATATAAGACTCCTGAATTTAAATTGTTTGATCACTTTCAAAATTACAATGGGAACTAATTTTTATACTTCTGTTCTTTCCTCATGGAACAGGACCTGTACATATTTCTGCCCTTTGTATTGGTGTCAGTGTTTCAAAGGAGTATTTTATTTGAGGGAAGTGAGGAAAGGTTTGTTTTTGAGCTAAGCAACATATGTATTTTTCTTCTCACCTTATTCTCAGAAATAGCTGAACTAGTCAAGCGTAAAAGTTTGCAAAATTTTTGTGTGGTGTTCAATCTTCTGGCGTGGAAAACTTCAGTCTAAAGAGACTTGATTTGGTAGAAATAGAAGCAACTGAAGCATAATTCTTTGGTAGAGGTGCGTCAGTAAATTCAAGAGGAGGTGGTGCTTGTGGAGGTGTTCTGGGAGCCACAACACGGGGAGAATGCAATTCAGCTCTTGAGCACTGTCCTCACTCCTTCCCCCTCCCCCAAGCTGAGTCTCTTGAGCAATGCCATGCCCAAGTCTGTGAGCACAGCTCAAAAATATCTACTTACACGTACCACTAATATGCCAGTGAGACAGCTACTGCTGTCCGTGGGTTATGTAACTGGATTGCAAATGAAAATCAAGCCCAGTTTGAGAATTTGTGTGTGGTGAATGTGCATCCATGCAACCTGGGTGGAGTTGTGTTGGCACGTCATTTGCTACGGGTGATACAGCAATCATTTCAAGGCCTAGAAACAATAGGGGAGCACAAAGACAAGAAACTTTTTATTCCTGTACTTGAAGTGGAGGACAAATAGGTTGCTTTTAAACCAGCACAGTGGCTCTAATGAAGGGTTTGGATGGAATAGCAATAGTTCAAAAGATTGATACATAGTATGAAAAACTCCCTGAATTTCTGATATGAATCAAGGAAGTAAAATATTAGCTGCATTTTCCAAGTCCAAAGGCTGGATGGGGCTGATCCATGGTTGTTTAATGACAAATTACTGGCAGGCTTCCTTCTTCCTCCTCTTTAAAAAAAAAAACAACAAAAAACCAGAGAAACAAGTGAAACGAATAAAAAAACCCCAAACCAACCAAAACATGACAGTGATGCAGGAGGACCTGTGGAAATGCCAGCAGATTTCCATCTCCTAGATGCACCTGTTGACCTCCTGTAAAACTGCTTATGTAGAGCCTAACACTGTCTTAATGCTTCAATAAGCTCATGATCGAGTGTGAGACAGGCCTTGGTAGTGCTTTGAGAAATGTACTGTTTTGGCCAAGGAAACAGCCTGGAGCTTCTAAATGCTGCCAAGTGGTCTCTGCTTTCAGCCTGCCACAACTGCTCTGTGTTCCTTGCTTCCAGCATGGCTGTGTTGCCACCCTGTTGCCTGCCTTGCTCTGCTCCACTGGGCATCTCTCCTGGCCATGACACACTATTGCCTCCCTGGGAGTGCTGGGAGAGCAGGACCTCACTGCACGGGGATGTGGGTGTGCTCTCAGTGCACAGTGCTTTTGCCTCCCCGGCTGAGGATGAAGGACTGCTCGATCTGTCTCCTGGAGATTTTACATTTCACCAACAGACTCTCATTTTGGTAGGACTGGGAAGGCTGTGGAAAAGGATCTGACTGAGGAATCTGGCTGGGGCTCCAAGACAGGAAGTACTGACAGGCTGAAGAACAGAGTGGGGATCTTGACATTAACCTTTGTAAAATTGATGTGAATTTCTTTGCTATTGTTAGTCTAGTATGTCTGTTAAGGATGTCTTGTAATTTAACTTGTTTAACGAATTGGTAGATAAAGAGAAACCACCTGAAACACCACTGTAAGATTAAATGAAAGAAAATCAACAAAAGACAATTGTGTAGTGTAACACACTTATATACCCTAAACTTTGCCTTACATAGAGGTGTATCAGAATAATGATATGTTCTCCCCAAATCCTTCCTGCACAGTGGTGACATTTTCCCCTGGAGCACAGAACTGTAGTAATATCCTTGAAGACTATTTGCTAGAACTACTGCCTGAAGGCCTGGTGCTGACTGTGCAGAAAATGTGTGACTTCTCTTACATGAAGCTTTCTAGTACTGTGCAGATTTTTGCACCGTACAGCAATTTTTTGAAGTGTGCAGTTATAAGTAAAAATTCACGTGGAGATGTGTGGTATATTGCAGCTTTCTCTTCCCCTTGTTTCCCTACACCTATTCTCTCTCCTTCATCAATATGCTTGACATTGCAGTGTCTCTTAAAGAGATCGTATGACTAATTCACTGTTAGTTCACAAAAGTTTTCACTGAAATACCTTTTCCTTTTGACTGGAGGCAAGCACAGGTGCTCTGTGCTCCAAGATCTTGCCACTGGCATTTGGGAAATACCTCAGGGCTGCAAATATGTCCCTGTACTCTGTGTGTTGAGGCAAATGCTAGAGTGGTGTAAACCCTTGAAATAACATATAATCTGAGTTTCACAAAATAGCTCCCTGTGTGCTGGCCCCTGGCTGTACTGTTGCCTGCTGCACACCCCCAAGGCTACTGACTAGTTAACTTTTACTGCAAAGGTACACAAAGATGGATGTGTATTTATTTTTAAAGTGAAATCAATACTGTTTTTACTGCTATGAATATGCTTTGAATCTCAAGTAAGAAGAGAAATGTGCAACAGATGAGGAATTGGCAGTCTGAAAAGTGCTACTGCCTCTCTGTGCTCAGCTACACAGTAGGATGAAATACCTCTTGTATTTCATCTCTGAGTCTGCAGTGGGCTGATAATGCCTTCTGAAAGGATCTTCCACATACCTGCGTGTGATGTCAGATAAAAGCACAGACTTTAGCAAAGTATTGCGTAAGAATTGTTCTTCTCCCCAGTTTAATCAATTTTTGTGTGTTAGAAAAATGGGAAGATGGGATTTCTTGGTGCCCATGACACAATGCAGTTGTCAAGCGCAGCTGTACTGTAGTCACTGGCTGTGTCTCTGGAAAACAGCTGACATACTTTCATATTAAGTTGATTTTCTCCATACCTTTCATCATTTTTTGTAGATTTTTGTGACTAGATATATGGCTTTCTGTGAAGAAAAGCTTTTTTGGTTTGTTTCTGTCAATGACTCTTAACTGTGGTGATGTTCAGGCCGGTTACTGCAGCATTTTGCACCACGGGGCCGATGGGGTCTATAGTGCTGCAGACCCAGTTTGTTGCAGAAGATGCCGAACAGAATTTGGCATAGCTGGTATCTTTTGCCTGCCATGTGTTGGGCCTCATTCTGCACCTATCATAGCACTTTTAGAATAGCTCTATGGCATAAAGGGCTGTTGCCCTCTGTAGCTTCCATGGATATCAAGGCCAGTAGTAGTAGCAGCATTCTCTGTTTTTAAGCATTACTGTTCCTGTAGCTTGGCTGAGCACTGTACATGCCCTAGCTTTTGATGCACCCCTGAATTCTCCCTTTACTGGGTAGTCCTATGCTGTCCACTTCCAAAACACTTTCCTGAGAACTAGAGGGGACTCATGATGAAGATGCAGCAGCTTTTGTGGGGACAAAGTCAGTGTGAAATAATTGATGTACTTTCCTCCCACTTATTCTGCACTTTTTTTTTTCTGTAGCCTGTTACCTGAGCTTAATGTGTATACTGCAGTTCTGTTGCCTTTCAGGAAAGCAAAATGTATGATGGCTTGCAAACTCTTAGTAGAAAAGTCAAATGACTGAGAAATCTACAGCCCTGGAGGGGAAGTCTGGGGCAGACAGTGATGTTTGTATGAAAGATACATGACATATATAAACTCCTCTCCAAAGCTGTAACTTTAAAGGAATTTGGTTCAGATATTTTGGTTCATAGATAATATTTTTTAATATATATATTTTTGGGGTTTTTAGCTTTCTGGTCCATTGAATGATTTTTATTGGGACTTTTTTTTTGCCTCGATGTGCTCATGCATTCAGGGGAGTGCACATTTCTGCATGAGTTCTGGCAGCACTGTTCATAGCATTGGCATTAGTCAGCTCTTTTCTGCACAGGTAGTATGCTAGATTCTTTGTTTTAACTAGACCTTGTGATGATAAAGATCACTTTCTTGTTCTGAAAATCAGAGCATTCCCCCAAATGGCTTGATGATCAGTGGCTCCAAATAGGTACTTTTCCCTGCATGGAAATTTGTCTGTCAGGAAATGTACCTGTAAGTCCTTTATGCGCTGTTGTCATTCAAATTATTTACTTTTTGTTGAATTGTAAAGCTCATGGTGTCTTTTAGAGAAGAGAAGAAATTACCAGCTTCAGAAACAATTAATGATTATCTTGTGTGAGCAAGTTGTTTTCTTTCCAGAACCACCTCTTCCTTTGCAGTATCTAGAAGAGCAGTTCATAATGTGGTTTGGTTTTTTGTTTTGTTTTGTTTTGTTTTAATCCTCTTAAATGTATTGCTCTATTTCTTGGCTGACTTTATGACATACTTTTTTCAAAGCTTTTGTCTCTTCTACTTCATATGTTTCTTTATCTTGATCTTCTTTAGCAAATGTTCTTCAGCTTTAGAAAGCAATAAACTTCTAATAGCATAGTTCAGTGATGTGAACTTTATATTAATGCGAGGACAGTATAAATGTTCTCAGTTGTTTTTGAGCCCTTTTACTTGTTCTACCTCCTCTGCTAATTTTATTTTTAACTTTAGGATTACAGTATCTGTGCTAATTCAATGGTGGTTGTAAATGATGGGTTTTATTACACCAAAGCTTCACAGCTGCAATACTCGACTGTCGCTGGCTGTGACTTAACAGCCCAGATCCTTTCCTGTTCCTTTTATTGGCATGCCAGAAAGTCCTTCATGAGTTTGAGTTTGATGGTACTTCATACAACATACGTGAGCATTCCAATACTTTAGCCTTTGTATGTTGCACCTGAGTAGACTTTTCAAGCTACTGAACTATGCTAATGGAGGCTTCAGCTTTTTATTTCTATTCTTAATGTTCGTGTATTCCTTTAGCTAGCTCTTTGTTTCTACCTAATTCTGTATGTCCATTAGAAGTGAACCTGAATTTTTACCTTGATCTATACTGATGTTCTTAGGACTTGTTGACTAAACCTGGGGCAGATTGGGGAGGGAAGATGAGAAGGAACCTGAAGTGCTGTACGATATTCAAGCATAATTGTTTTGCACACCTGCACTTAAAATTTAAGTATTCATATAACTAGATGTAAGTGAAATAAAGTGTGAAGGAAAACAATGCCAGCATACAGAAATTAAAAAATCAATCCTGCAGGCATTTTTATATCTATTATATGCAACATCATTTAAACACTACTTGTAGTTGTGGTGCAACAGGATAGCTACTTGCACTAAATTGCTAGTCCAGTGTAATTCCTGTTGAAATTTTTAACAGTAACTATGTCTAGCCATAATAGTTTGCAGCACGCCTGAAGGCTCAGGGCCTTAAATACCATTGGTGCCTTGGGACTCATCCAGAAATTTTGAAATGTACAAACAGCAGAGTAATTGCTGGTCTTGCAATAAAGCAATGTTAAGTTTACCTGTTTGTTTGTTTTTTTATTTGTTTTTCAATAATATTTGTGGAAACTCAAAAGAGAGGCAAGGATTAGGATACTGGGCTGCAAGTGAGAATATTTTGATGCTGTTGCTAGCTTTGTTATATTTTGGATTAATGTTTCTGCATCCTGGGGCACAACATCCTTAACTTTTACCTCGTGGTGGTTGTGCTTTTATGAAATGAAACTTATGGACAAAACTGTTACAGAATAGTTTTTGTTGTTTTGAAGTGTTCCTCTTCTTCTCAACTTACTTTTTCAGGTATCTTCCCTAGCTACAATTTGGGAATGCAATGTAAGCAGCATCCTCCAGCATGCATGCAAGGTCAGGTCCTCTGAGTGTTGTAAGGTTCAATCTTCGATGTGTTGTGGTTGCTGAAGAGTTACTCTTTTGTTGTGCAGTGAACTCAGATTTTGTAGGATTCCTGTTTCGCCAAAATGTTTCTAAGTCCAAGCAACTTTCCCTTGCAGTCTTTCAGTACTTCAGCCTTCCTACAAAGACAGGTGAAACTTGACTCCTTTTTGCTTGTCTTAAGACATAGACTGTTTTGGAGAACTTGTTTCTCTGACTTTAAGAAGAAACATCACTCCCAGACTGAATTTAAAGCACCTCAAACTACCAGTGTTTTAATTTGTTTCTCCTTAAGGAAAAGCTAGTGGCTGAACATGGAGATTTTTCTGTCAAGTCTATTACACCTTCTCCTTGGATTACACCCAAAGGGGATGCAGTTTTGAAAAATGGAACTCCCTTTTCTTCACCAAAATGCACTTTAGCTTCTTCCTTTGCTAAATATTCAAGTTGTCGCTCGTTCTCTGGCATCATCCCTGAATTCTTTGCATTGATTTCCCATTTGTTTTGTCTGTATCTGGGATTCAGCACTGTTGCTAACAGCAAAGCGCACACGCTGTGAACCTTCTGCTGCAAGCACAGGTCAGCCTTCCTGTTATTAGCTGCTTCAATATTCTGAATGTCATTCAGGCCAAGTTAATTTTTCTTACTCTTTTGCCAGTGTGATCAGGCTTTGCCTTTTTGCTTTAGTTAGTGTGGTCTTACAGTTATTTAACTGCATCCCCTTGAACATGAGTATCAAGTGTCTCTAGCAGGCATATTCCATATATATTTCTACACAGGCAGCTGTATTTTTTTGCTTGTCGTACTGGGAGCAGTAGGTATTAGCACTGACGTCTTTCACCTATTCTGTAATTTTCCAGGGCGATGCAGCATCTTCTTTCAGCAGTCACTGCTGACCTTCAGAAATTATATTTTAAAGGGTGAAACATGCAAGTATTCAGTTTTCAAACTCTCAGGAAGTAAAAGCAGCAATCTTGGCACAAATCTCTTCTCAATGACTTCTGGTGCTACTATATAAAGGAAGGTATGAGTCATGCAGTTGAAGGTAGGTTTCTGTACATTTCCATGCAGGCACAACTCTTCACTTGGGGTTTTTCTCACCTGTCTTGATTCAGGCTACCAAACTGGGTGAGTCTTAGAGGGAATATAAGGAATATAAATATATTCCATGTTTTCTAGAGAGTAATAAATCTACAATCTAGTTGTGTAGTTATAGAGATAACTTACCTATTTCTTACTAACAGTTGTCAGCTCAGCACTGCCCAATTTAGCATAAAAAAGTAACTTTGAGATATATTTTCATTTAGAGCACCCTGATGGGTATTATCTGCACTTAATCTCTAACTGGTCTCCTGTACCAAGCAGAGTAATATTCGATCAAAATATTTTGAGTAGAAATTATTGACAGTGCATTTGTAACTTAGCATATAAACTAGGATTTAGTACTTTCTGAGAAAGTACTAAATATATTTGCAAGAGTGGACTAGTTTCCAAAAGTTATCCTCGGAGGTGAGGAATGACAGGATGTGGGTATGAGGTCCACATTAGATCTCCAGTGATGCTCTGTACAGAAGTCATCAGGTTGGTCTTTGGCACAAGTGCCCACAGTAGGTACCTTAAGAAGACCTGTCAGACAAACAGTCCCTAGAGGGCAAGGCTGGGGTGGATGAAAGAAATGTAAGACTGTTAGTTTACTAGCTCTAATCCAGGATGCACCCTTTCTAAACCGAATTTGGGATGACAGTTAAATAGGATTTGCAGCACATACCGTGTATTTTGTGTAATGTGAATTCCTTTTCCCCTTTTAATTTGGGGGTTAATTACACTGTTTCAACCTTTGACTACAGTGAAGTCAGCGCACCATGACATGCTCTTAAAAGAAAAATAGCTTTCTGGCAAAATGGAAATGGAATTATATTTCAAAGGAGATTTTGTCCTCAGCTCTGCCCACAGGTTGAACGTTGTACCATTCCCAGAACAAACAGTGAAGCCTCTTTCAAGCAGATACCAGGTCATGCTCAAAAAGACGTCTGAAAAATCTGTGGGCTGGGGAGCTCATTGAGATGAGGAGGCAGAAGTTTACAAGTGTGGTTTTTACTTTATTTTTATTGTTGTATTGAAATCAGGGATGTTTATGTAATCTTTAAAACTTAAAGGAAAGTAGGCAGTGTTGAAGGAAAAGCAAATCTTGGTATGTCCTTTAATAGCCATCCCATAAGAAAGTCTTAAAATGGATTGGCAATACTTTATTGCATTACAATAGTAGAATCCAGAAGATGTATAAAGTTATCAAAGAACTACAATACATGTCTTTAGCTTGAACTGTGGTTAGCTTTCTCTTCTTTTACCATGAAATTTTATGTTAGTTTCTTGCTTTACTCACAGATCTCGGGATTCAGGTGTTCCTCAGCCCTGCTTTCAGAGAAGTAAACTAACAGGAGCCATACAGTTGTACAACATGATTTCTCCTCCCTCTTTTTCTGACAGTTGTAGTTAAATAACAAAGGAAAAGTAGATGGACTTTACCGTGGCTGTTTACTTACATCTTTGTTTAGAGTTTGTACTTGCCTTGTGTGTTTTTTCTGTGCTAGATTATTTATTCCACTCTCCATTATGCTGCACTACACTTCTCACTTCTGAAAAACTGCCACACAAAAACCTTACAGACGTCTTAACATGTGTCCTTACTAACTGATTATTTCTCTGCAGCTCTTAATCTATTGCTTGGTTTGTTTGAAATGAGACTCTACAAGCCAGGTGATACTTATATAAAAAAATCTTCTGCATGAAAGTTATTCTCATCCCAAACTGCTTTAAAATTTTGGTTTATGTCCTCTGTATTATATAAATATTGTTGTGAGTCACTCGAGCTACTAAAATGGGAATTGAATCTAGATTTTCAAAACAAAGCTCTTGCATGAGCTTACTCATTTCATATAGTCATAGACATTAGCTGCAAGGTGTTGCTACTGTATTATGGAAGGCTGGTGCAGCAAGCAAATAGTTCTGTTTCTTTATGACTGACTGGATGTTGATGAGATCTTGTTCCCTCTTATTCTCCCTTCCCATTCTCCCTTCTTAATATTCATACTGATTTTCTCCTTCCTAAAGAATAAAATAAAGTCCTGTTTAAACAAAAAAAAAAAGCCTTCCGAGCTGCTTGCTCAAACATAAGCACACTCAAACATAAGTCCAGAAAATAAAGGTACATTTACATACGTCATGAAATGACCAAGGCAATTGCCACAGACACTCTGGTGTTTCCTTAAACTTTTTAATAAAAAGGAAAATGAATGCATATTTAAATTTAATCTCAATGGGATTATTTTTGGAGTCTTTAGCAGAATGTGTTGTTGAGTTTTGAAAATCAAGGAGAACTTGCAGCCGTGTGTGCCCTTTTTCTTTTGTTGCCTTCTGCTCAAAGAACAGCTCCTTAACAGGAGACGGCATCCACTGTATCTCACTTCAGGGTCTGGTGGTAGACAAAGTAATCTTAGTACAAGACTGATAACCATTGTAAGCAGAAAAGAACCCGACTAGAAATGTCTAAAAATAATTTTTTGAGGCTTATTGCTTAGGGAATAGCAGTTGTTTTTGTTTAACAGAAGATAATTGAAGGTACAGGGCTGTGCAGGGTAAAATGAGCTATTCATGGAAGCATCAAAAAAGTACAAGTGCATATCAGTTTGAAGAGCTGTGGACTGCCATGGCCTTGTGTACCTATGTATGTATTCATAAGCAATACTGTGAGTATGTTGAATTGTACGCTGAGGCTTCAACCTCTTGTATTGATTTGCCTGAATTCCTTTATAGGATGGAATTGTAAACATGTTCATTTATGTGGGAAAGAACTAGGAACTCAAGTGTACTGGGGGGATAATAGGTAGTTATGAAAAAACTTTCCTTCCATAGATGAAGAAAATACATAGCAGTGGTGGTGGGAACAACAAAACGAAATGCCTAACAAAACAAAAACAACAAAAAACCACAAACAGCAAAACAAAACCCCCCAAAAAACCCTAAACCAATACTAAAACCCCCCCAAAAACCCCAAAAGCCAAAAAAACACTTAACAAACTTTAGAAGTTCTTCTATTTTCCCTGAAAGTCAAACGACTTTCTTGTGCCTCAGATTGTGTCAGAAGGTATCACTTCAATATTTCCGCTTTTGGGATAATGGTAAGACTGCATTATTCATTAAATGACACAAAACATCTGTAAAATAGCTGAAGATAGCAATTAAGAGACCTATTGATTAAAAAGAAATTGCAGAAGAAAGTGATAAACCTAAGGAAGTTGTTTTCTCTGTTTTGGTCTTTGCCTTCCTGATTGATGTTGGACTAAAATGTTTAACTCTCTTCATCTTGAATGGCCTTCTTGTTTATCACGTTTAACTTTACATCAAAGAGTTTTTTAAAATAACCTTTTCCTATGAAAAGCTGCAGTTATCCTTTCTCTCTCAGTATTTGACTGTAGTGAGAGACAAATTCAAGTGCAGAAAGCAACCTGCTTGATTCAAAGAGAAGCCCCGCAGATAGTTATGCAGTTGTATTCGTCCACTTAAATAAATCCAGGCTAAACAAACCTGTAATTTTCCCTAGCTGCTAAGCAGAGTACTTGCTGCAATGTCCTACTACTGTTGAATGCTTCTGAGGAGGCAAATAGTCAACTGTTGTGGCTATAAATTTGGTTACCCAAGATGGCTGTATGTCTCAATCCTCACCTATAAGTGTTCCACTAAAAATTTGATGACAATTGCTGGTGCACATCAAGTGCAGTTGATGTTTGTCAAGTGTCTGTGTTGAAAAGCTTAGAATTTAACCTTTGGCAAGTGGCAGTGGAAGAGGTGACAATAGGGGCACAAACATAAAATGGAAGTTCCATCTGAATACGAGGAAAAGCTTCTTTACTGTGAGGGTGATTGAGCACTGGAACAGGCTGCGCAGAGAAGCTGTGGAGTCTCCTTCTCTGTTGATATCCAAGACCCACCTCGATGTGATGCTGTGTAGCCTGCTCTGGTTGAACCTGCTTTAGCAGAGAGGTTGGACTACAGAGGTCCCTTCCAACTCCAACCATTTTGTGATTCTGTAATATAGGACAGAGAGGTTAAGGGGAACCAAACTTATGTTAAGGTTGTGTAGTTTCTTAATGTAAAGAAAAGAGATTAAGACTCTTTTAGTACCTTTTTTTCTCCTCTTCCTTGAGAAACTGATTCTTGAATTGAGTAACACCAGACTGTATTGGTGGACCTAGAAAAAAAAAGCATAGTTAAATTAGTAAAGCATTGCCAGATTTTCCTTCTCATTCTGCTATGTACACAAACTTGTAAGGAAGAAATGGAAAGTGAAGTCCTTTATTTCATGTTCAGAATTCAAAATTTAAAATTTTCCTTTAATATTGGTCAAAATTTGCATGGTGATGATGATGTTAGGGAAATAAAATGTGAAAATATGTCCGAAAGTTGTTGAATATTAGAGTTTCCAGATGATCTTTTTGCAGTAGAATATAGATTCAGCATTGTGATAAAATCTCAACTTAGAGCTACCACAGAGAAAAGTAGGAAGCAAATGTATAGTCGTAGTCCCTGATGGAAACTTTGCACAGGCTCCTTTTGTGACTTGGCAGCAGCAGCCTATCATGAACTTTTTACCAGCTCTCCTGCCAGGCTCCAGCATGCTGGTTTCGGCTTCTGATCAAGGTAGATGGAGTTCGTGGGTCTGAAGCAGCGTGCTGTTTCTGGTATGCTGGGGAAAAAGTAATCTCCTGTTTCCATGTTAACATCTGATCCAACTGCCTATTCAATATTCGCAGTAATGAAGAGTAGTTGCTTGTTATGCCGTGTGCGTGCGTGTATGGGAATATCAAAGCTGCTCTGCAGTTTGGTGCTGATCTTCAGGAGAGAAGTTGAAAGAGCATAACAGATGTTCCCCTCATACAGCTCTGAAGCTAGCAAGGCTGCATTAGCCACCAGCCTCGTGGGCAGAAAAGGTGCAAAATGCAAACAGCTTGCTGAATAAAATATACCCAAGTCGTGGTCTTGTCCATTGTTTCCACGGCAGCGTGGAGCACTGTGGCCTGATGCAGCTGAGCAAACTGGTCTCCTCAAACCTGGCCAATGACTCCATTTCATGCTTGCCAGGGGAGTGAGAGGGAGAAGCCTCTCGACTCAGGCTTGCTGGGCAGTAGTGCTTCTCACAGAAACAGCTAGCCTTTATAGAAACTAATTTATGGGCTGCTAGAGAGGAGGAATAGAAGACAATGAAAACAAGGCAGAAGAGACATCAGAGACACAGGTGACTAAGCGTCCATTCAAAAAGACACAAGAGTGGGAAGAAAAGGTGGAAAGACCTCAGCAACTGTTTTCAGAGGACTGAGGTGGGAGAAGAAAGCAGGGTGACTCAAGAGGGGATGGATGTCTATTTCGGGGAAAATGAAAAGGAAGGTAAGAGGGAGTATCTGTAAGCTGTTGTGAGGAGCTGGCTCAGGTGGTGGCTGTTCCTGTAGGCTTCTGACTGGGAGCTCTTGTTTCTCAGGGACGTATGACCAGGCAGGATGTGAATGGAGAAGGGAAGCTAGTGCTTTTGCTTGCTATTGCTTTAAAAGCTCCCAACCTGTGTCACCGTATAAGGATCTATATAAGTATATTTTTAATTAAGAACTTCGGTTTGGAATCCTACAAGCCGATTTAAGAACCAGTATTTACAGATGAATTACTTTAATTTTCTTCTTATGTTCTCAGTGAAAGGCATATGAAGGGGGGGGGAGAAGGTGCTCTGTCTTGTAAGTCAAAGTAATGTTATTGATGTGGGAAGAGTGCTCGTGATGACATGTCTAGGCTTCAAGGTGCTGTTAGACTGAGACTAACAAAATTAGAAATACCACAGTTTTGGTAAGAAGTATATTTTTTGTTATTATTGTAACTTAATGTGTGATAAAGATAAAATAACTGAGTATGCCTGTTTGAGAAGACTGTCCAAATAGAGCAGATTTGAACCTTTTCTTGCTCGTGAAAGTTTATACACCTTTGCAAATAACTGAAATGTAAACTGAAAGTGACCCATAGTGGTAGACAGTTACTTGGAGGTCAGCGATGGGATAATGTTTCACATTAACTGAATTGAATGAAGGATGAGTACAAAAACATATAAAATTTGCTAATTCCTTTTAAGCCCCCACTAATCTATGTGATTGTGGATAATCCTTCAGGATGGCACTAAAATCAGCATGTGGAGTGTAGTCATAAGTATGATGTTCTGCCTTGCAGCACTGCTTGTAGCCCACTAATGCTTTTAAGAAACTGCATTGCATATAATTTTCTTCTATTTGACCAAAACAGGAGTGTCTTCAAATTTAGAAGTCCAATCCTCTAGTCCTTGCCCCTATCATCCTCTCATCCTCTGCTCTAGGTTCCTTCAAGAAACTGACATTGGATGGTGCAAAGAAGACAAACATGTTTTTCCAAATCTAAAGATACGGGTTTGTTTAGGTTGTGATTAATCAAGTGTGGAGACATTGTAACCAGGAAAGTTCCTGACTTGCTGGGGAAAAAAGCAAATTAGCACCTCCATGTTCATCATATCTCTTTACAAGTTATGCTGGGGCTGTTTACTTCAGGCTTAATGTTCTTTACTAAAGCTACCAAAGAATAAGAATGCTCTGTCTACTCAAAGGACTGCTTGACCTAACATGGTTTCTTCTCATTCCTTTTGTTTTCTTCTCCATCCCTGCCACTTAGAAGTCTTTCTCAAGACAAGCAAGTTGAAAAATCCAAACCCTCAACTTAGAGCAAGGAATTAAAAGATGACTAGACAAGCTGCTCTTGTTACACGCATGTCATTCTTCCTTCACCAGTTTCTAGATTTAATAGTGAGTATTGTTTTTAAAGGATGGAAATGTACTATAGAGTAGTCTTGAATCTATGATATCAGAAAATGAAGGAGTGTAGATATGGGGAGTGTGTCTTTGCAGTTAAAATATCACATGCTTCATTAGGAATACAATTTAATTGAAAGTCAGGGTTTTTTACAGTTTAGGTTCAGAAGCTTTTATTTACTCTGTGCAGCACTGATTTCTGTGCAAACTGCTCCTTCTAAGCTTTAGCAGCACTGTCACTGCAACTTGTTCAGACAGACAGATGGTGTGCTATTAAATCCACCTGACTGCCTCATCAACAGTGACAGTCGGCATTGGATAGTTTAGCTGGTTTTAGGGAGGGGAGGGGGAAAAAAATATATCCAGCATTAATACTAAAACAAATTGGTGCAGCATTGTTTATGATAATCCTGACAAGTGGTAATGGCAACTTCTGAAAGTCTTGCCTAGTTTTTTTTTTTCATTTAGATGGTCCTTTATCTTCACTATTGTTCACATGGTCTCATTCTGGACCTTCGATTGTTTGAGCTTTAATATATTAATCTAGATTAAAATAAATCTTGTACTTAAAGATAAAGGCTTTTAATCAAATGAAAGGAATTGGTATCTAAATATGATATCAAACTCAGTAAGATATCTTATAAAAGTTGAAAGCAGCATTTATGGAAAAAAAGGTGGTTTTGTATGTATGAATAATTTGCAGTGACTCATGCAGGTTGCCAAATAAACTGACTCAAGGACTTTGTTTCTGGCAAAAATTAATCTATGAGAAAAGGCCATGGCTATTAATCACTGTCCTTTCTAGAATTGTCAGGAAAACTTAAATCAAATGTACAAATGGAGAAAGAAAAAACCAAACCCCAAACTATTAGTCTATTTAGTTTTATCAAAAGTGTAATATTAACTTGGTGAGTCTTGATTAGTTCCTGATTTTCCCCTTCTGTATGTGGTGGTTGATATTTGCCTGGGAAGCTTCTAGCCCTGGTGCAAGTTTTGATTAGCAGGGATTAAGGGCTTTTGTTTTGGTTCCATTTTATTTGCTGTACTGGAGTTCAGTAGTGTGGGGAGGAATGGGCACAGCACACACTTCTCACAGTCTGAGAGTTTGGTCAGGTTTTTATGTGAAACTAGTGATGTAGGTTCCTCTTTCTAATAAATGATCACTGAGTTCTACAGCAGTGGAATGTAGAGCAAGAAACCACATTGTGCAGATTTATGGGACTTAATTCAGTGGAGCTTATAAGTCTGTGTGGTTTCATCTTTCAAAAACTAAGAATGAATGTGCTTCTCACATCTACATGTGTATCAGTTATTTCTGTCTGGTAGCTCTCAAAGCTGCTTTTTCTTTTAGTTATATTGGAGATGATCCATATTTTGTCATTCACAAAAGACTCAAGTTTTATGATTCATTTTGAGATAAGACATTTTAGGGGTCCTATTGATGGTTAGCAATGTATGAAAATAAAGATCAAAAGCAAGAGTCATAATATGGAAGAAAGAATGGAAAGTGCTTAGATTTTCTTACTTTATTTTATTAAATTCCTAAACCTCAGTTCTACTGGAAGAATTCCTACCACTTTCACATGATCCTTAATACCTTTAATGGTGAGGCAGGATGGAGGACTTTAAAAAGGGGATGGTAAAATGCAGTGCATATGAAAAATACACAGTGGCCTAGAGAGATACTATTGCAGGATATGAGCCCCAGAAGCAGAAAAATTATGGCCAGATATTCCTATGAATTTATGTGCTCATGTTCAAAGTAATAGCTGGTGGTAAAACAGAGGGTCAGCTATGCCTTCACACGAGTGCAGCATTTTCAATCCACTCCAAAGATTACCTCTCCATCCACTTCCTCATACCTCTAACTTGCCTATTTTATTTTGCTATTGAGGTTCATAAAATGTTTTGTAGACCTCAGCAATGATAGTTCTGACACACTGTGCTGGTCTCAGCTGAGGTAGAGTTAATTGTCTGCACAGTGACTAGCACAGGGTTGTGTTTTGGATTTGTGCTGAACACAGGGTTAATAGCATAGAGATGTTTTTGTTATTGCTGAGCGGGGCTTACACAGAGACAAGGCCTTTTCTGCTTTTCCTTCTGCCACACTGGAGAGGAAGTTGGGGGTGCATGGGAGGTTGGGAGGAGACCAGGAATAGGTGACCCAAACTGACCAAAGGGTATTCCAGACCATGTGACATCATGTTCACTATATAAAGTAGGGGAAGAAGGAGGAAGGGGGGGATGTTTGGAGTGATGGCATTTGTCTTCCCAACTCACTGTTCAACATGATGGGGCCCTGCTCTACTGGAGATGGCTGAACACCTGCCTGCCCTTTGGAAGCAGTGAATTAATTCCTTGGTTTACTTTGCTTATATGCATGGCTTGCTTTCCCTATTAAACTGTCTTCATCTCAACCCATGAGTTTTCCAACTTTTACTCTTCTGCTGGTGGGGGTGTGAGTGAACAGCTGCAGGGGCGGTGTGGGGCTGGCTGCTGGCTGAGGTTAAACCACGACACACACTTAAATAGCTTCTATGCTTCTCCCATAGTCTGCTTCACCCATAATTTCACTTATTAGAACACTATCTCCCTGTATTGCTCTCCATTACCATAGTTCTCTCCCAATTGTATGGTTGAGAATACAGATAATACAAGTCATTAACTCCCTGACCCTGGGCTTGTGCTGTATCAAGACATTATTAAGGGTTTGAGGTATTAAAAATCAGAGCTGATGGCAAGCTTTCCAAGTAAGTGCTGACCTGATGTACAAGGTTAATGTAACTGTTTGATCTGCTTAATGATGACTGATAACATTAAATATTTGCTGAGTAAACTTCCAGGAATCTAATCGGCTGTTACAGATGACAGATAAAATGAGTGCAAGGAGGCCTAATTCATATTAGTTTAAGAGAATGGCCATGATTAATGGTCTTGTAGTTGTTGCACTATTTACCAGCTCTTAGTTTTGGGCTTAATGTCAGATACCATTGTAAAAGACACTGTCTTCCTACCAGATTCGTTTCTAGGCACTTTCTCAGCTAGTGTTAATAAGAGAGATTACAGCTAAATCTTTGAAAGAAACTGTGTTCAAAGTCTTGCTGTGGTGGCTCTTTTGGTTTTATGCAGTTCAAGACAAGTATTTCAAGAAATCAGTAATTTCAGTGTGGTCCAAATGGCCAGACACTTATTCAAATATTTATATTCCCTTTCAGGATTGAAACCTGTTTTGTTGATTGCTGGAGAAGAGATTACAGTTCAGTTTCCTCTGAAGAAATATGCTATACATGCACCAAATTTGCTAGGTGATCTAAACCAGCATGAGTTGTTGTGGATGATGGCAGGATTTGCTTCATGACCCCATTACTGCTCTTAAATAAAACAGTACTGCAGGCATAGCGATGGGAGCAGATGAATGGATGTTTTCTAATCTCCAGGAATCAATATTATATTGTAATTAGTGCATCTCTACATTTCTTAGCAATAAGATGCTAGTTTGTTTTCTACAGTCTAACATAGGCAGAACTGTCCCATCGTAACTTGTATGCCTTGGTCTCCTTTTCTTTCCAGCTAATTTTTATTGTGCAAAATGGAGCATGTGGATTGATGTCTAGATTGTTCATGCACATAATTATGTGAATTGACTGTTTATTCCCTGAATTCTCTTTAAGGACTCATTTTTAAATAAGTTTCATAGTTACTGCTCTGGGTAGCTCGTGAGATGGTCAAACATGCTATAATTTTCAGTTTCAGAAATGGCACTGCAGCAGCTGGAGTGAAAATGTTCACATACATACAATCTTCAGTTTGCGTAAACCAAAAGTGTGAGACTGATGTTCTGCATCTGGGGATCTAAGCTGATAGAGAGATAATGTACAATGAATAAAATTTGATTGCAGCGTGCTATAAAATTCACTTGTGCAAAAGATGCTATTTATGGAGAAAAATATATAATACTACAACCATGGAGAGCTGAAAGCATTGCTTGGGTAGACTGTTTTCTAGACAGAGTTAGTAGCCATCAAATGGAAAGTGTAAGTTGTGGGGTTTTTTATTTTTAACAAAAGAAAATGTTCTCTCTGAAGATCCTCTCTTTTTTTTTTAATTGAGTTTCATGACAATTCATAAGCTGCTTAATTTTATTTCCAAGCTTCATGGACTTGATCTCACTTCCCATAGCAGTGATGAGAGAAGTTCCAGAAGAACTGTTCCTTTTGCCAATTTTTTAGGCTTGAGTACTAGCTGAGATCTTTGCATGGTTTTCTCTTTTTTTTTTCCCCCCATAATTTTCTTCATTTGTAGAGGAAACTCTCATTTTTGGAATTGCTATACTCTTCCTTTGCAAGGAAAAAATGCTTTGGAGCCTGGTGCAATGCCTTTGGGAAATTACAGACTCCATGTCTGACTTTGATATTTGTTTTCTATGCTTTTCTTTCAATTTTTTTATCAATCTCTGACAGCCGAGTATTGTGTGGGACATTCACTTTTATGTCCCTACTTCCTTAAGATGCACCTAGATTAAAGTAGTGGTGCTTTTGTTATTTTGAAGATACTCTCTCTCAGGAAACAATCTCCTTGAAAAGTTTTATGCTATCAGAGTGCTGTGAAAACACTGAGGAATATGATACTTGGCTAACAGTTATTTCAGCTCTGAAGAGAAAAAGTGGATTTAAAGTGCCAGCTGTAGAGAGATTCTAGAAACAGGCAGATATTTCTTGTTCTTCTGATTTCTGTTACTGGAATGAGCATGCATGATAATGAACATCCATACACTTATTTTGAATAACACAAACAGCTATATGTAGAGACTTTCTGCATTTTCTTTTTTGCCTTCTACATTTCAGCCTAATGCTCTATGCTAAGTAAACCTTTCAAACATGTATGAAGAGATACTGCAACTGAGATTAGCTCAGTTGGTCAGAGCATGGTGCTAATAACACCAAGGTTGTGAGTTTGATCCCTGTATGGGCCATTCACTTAAGAGTTGGACTTGGTGGTCCTTGTGGGTCCCTTCCAAACCAGAATATTTTGTGACTGTGTAATATAAATGTTCTTTTCTACCTCATACTTTTGAAATATGCTGTATTGGTTCACTTAACTGTTCAGCCACCAGAAGAAACAGCTTTTCCCTGCTGAGTGGAAAAAGTTCTATATTGACAAGTGCTGAGATGTTGAATTATTTGTGGATTGATTGGTTGATTTGAACTGTCTTCTATTACCATAGATGCTCAGGATATAGTAATTAATTATCCTTCTCCACTGATTTTGAATCTTTTCTTCTGCGTTTTTTAATAATTTAAAATAGCAAATAAGAATTGCCATTCTACTATCCAAGAATAATGTTTAGATACAGCTGCTAAAATAGGGACTGCATAATGTCACAGAACTACATTATATTTTAAGTTCATTAAAAAGCAAAATGTCATAAGAAAGAATACAGAAAATTGCAATCTGGTTGTGCTTGTATCTCTTCTTTTCTTCTTGGAAATTTGCCCCAATTTGAAAGTCACAGTTTCTTTGTAAGACTATGCCTTAGATAATTTTCTTAAACACTGTTTTGAACTGTATGCGTACTCTGGTGGGGTTTTATGTGCATTTTCTTGAAATAGTGTAACATTTGTTTGGGTATAAGTGTATTTTAAGTTTCCATCAGAATGCATACTGTATCAAAATTGTTGAGGTACCAACAGCATGTCTAATATGTTCAATATGTTCTTTGGACTTCAGCGTTTCACAGTTAATTTTCTTTCTTCAGTTGCACTGCATCAATTTTATTGCTGCTTCATAAATAAACTGGGACTTTTCTCTGTTTAAATATTTTGATGAAATTAATTTTGCCTACAGACTTCCTTGATCACAAACCTTCATCCAATCTTTATTTTCTGTAAGCCAAAACAATTATTTTCATACAGGTTGCCTATATCATGTCTTTCTTACTGACATACACCTACTGAATGCATCAGCAAATTGTAGGAGGTGAACTCAGTAGGAGTATACAGTACTGTAATGTTAACTGGGTTGATGACTTGTGTGGCAATGCTTTTTTGAATGATTTTGTGGAACACTTTAACTATGCAACTACTTCAAAATATTTTGAGGAAAACACTGTCGAGCAAAGCTGATATCTTATTCTTTGAAGGCTGTTTGAGCATTGCTATTTGAATTTGCACAGCAGGCCATTAAAGTGTTCCTTTTCCATGCCTCACCTATTGAAGTAACTGGTGTTTTCAAAACTTTATTATAATGTCTTTTTGTTAGAAAAAAAGAGGTGTATAAACTGTACAGTAATTTGTATATTGTCAGAGGGATTTTCTTCAGTATTATCCACAGACATGAGAATATCCTGGGAAATCTAAAAAGGACCTATGAGTTTCAGAGGGCACAATCAGGCAAAGATATCTGTAATCTCTGTGGTGCTCTGCAGAGTTTGAGTACACATTGTGTATAACAATTTAGAGTTGTGTATCTGCTTTCATGCAGAGGACTGGCTAATTCTTCAAATACGGGAAGCAAAGATGATTAAAAGCCGGGTTTTGTTCTGCCTTGTACCTCTTGGAGCTGACAACCTCAGCACAGGGCAGTATTTTATGTCTGGGCTGTAGTTAGATCCCCTTTGGCCAGGGTAAGTGTCCTGGATTAACATAAACCAGTGGCAGAAATTACCCCCCCTCAACAAATACCTGGAGATTCTTAGGTCGAGTTACAATTTAATAGAAAGATGACAATAAATGCAGTAATACAGAAACGCTGGTGTAAACTGACAGTCACAGGACAATCTGGCAGTGGTTGCAGTCCTGTTGGGATGATGGCTGCAGTCTAGTACAACCTGGCAGTGGTCTGGCAGGAAAGGTCTGTAGGAAACTCCTGTGGGAGTTCAGATTCTCTGCTGTGTACCCAGTGGTGGTGGTTTCTTAGTCCCCAAAACCCCTCCTTTTATCTGGTGGTTCTTGGGTGGTACCACCCCCAGGGCAGGGAGTTCCACAACGGAAATTATGTAATCCTATGAATCATAGGATATTTCTGGAGTTCTGATGGCCTGGGTTGTTACAGCTGCTGATTCCCAGGGGCACTTTATCACGGTTGAGATAAGGAACAATACCCCACCTCACATGGTTTGCTTCTTCTCAGCTTCTAGCCTGAGGGACCAGTTGTGTACCCAGCTACTGTGAACAACCATTTTATCAAGGAGTGGTGTGGATGGTCATAGAACACATACTTTGGTTACACCCTCACAACCCAGGACAGTACGAGACTCCACAGACCAGACTGAAGAATGTATTGCTGGCTGTCTTTTGTAGATCCTCTCACATGGGATGGTTAGAGGCTCATCTAGTAGCCTCGGAGAGGACTGGGATTTTGCTTTACCAAGTGTTCTTGCCATTGAAAAAATACAAAAAATCCTGTCCTTCGGCCTCAAGTCCTGAAAAAAATGTCTGAAAAATTAATGTGAACTAAAATCGAAAGCAAGTTTCTAAAAAGATGAAACACATTGATCCTGATGCCAAAGGGTACAAAAAGGCAACAATCCCCCCCCCTTCTCCTCCCTTGGTTGCCAGGTCAGAGGAGCCACCCAAGAAACAGAATATATTAAAACTTTCCAACCTGCTTGAAAGTAATTGATTTTTATCTGCTTCTTCTGCAGCCACAGGATATAATAATCTTACAGAATGTTGATTTGCTATGGGGAAAATGAAACTTTGAACGGAAACTGTAAAAATAAAAAGACTGAGAAACTTGAGGAGTGTTAACAGGGAGAAGCCTGGTCGTGGGTAGGGATGCAGATTGTCTCCTGTAAAACTGAATGCTGGGGAACTGCTAGCTTGTCCTGGTGTAGTCTAACTTACAGTTGTTTTGGCATGAAGTCCTGAACACTATTTTTTAGTAGGAAAGCAGGACTTTTGAAGGTTTTGGATAAACTTCTTTTTTCATTTTTCCTTGTCATTTATTGTCATAGTGAATATGCCAAGAATCAGTGATAGCTTCGCTTTGTAAGATTTTGCTTCATATCATAATATCTTAGCGTGCTCTGCTACTTATCATCATGTGCTTTCACTAAGAGTGGGATTGACTTCTCCAGGAGCACTTTCTACCAAAGAAAGTGGTAGAAGAGGTACAGCTGAAATGGTTTAAAACAAATTGAAGTTGTTTAAAAGTCAAAGTCAAAAAACTGCCCTTCCCTCCTGTATTGTATTATGTAGAAGGCTTAAATGTAGCTTGTAAATTAATTAAAAAGTCTCCTTTCATTATATTTGAACTGTATATGGAAAAAGGTCTTGGCTACAGTCGGAATTTCAGTCTTTATGGATGTCACTATCCAGCTTTCAGAGGGAGTTGACTTAATTTCTAAATAAAATATTAATGATAATTTCTTTTTGTGTTGACTTAAAAGTACAGGGATGTTTGACTGTGACACTGCTGATAGCACTGTGGAAAAGAAAATAGAGAAGTGGAACAGAATAAAACATCAATAGAAAGAATTTTTTCTCCTGTTTGCAAATAATATTTTAGTATTTATTTTTCCAAGTTAAATATCCTGTTATATATTGTCTCAATATATTTCCTAATGAGTTGGTTTTTTCAGTTTTCAGATCATAACTGAGTCAGAACTATCCAGAAATCATAACTAATACCAACTACAATAATTTTGTATCAGCTGGTCTACCTGACAAAGCTAAAGAATGTCAGTGTTTACTTGAGAATAATGAGGCCTCTCTTTTCCTGTTCTTTAAAAGTTTTGGTATGGTTATTTATTTTAGTATAATATCTATTTCTCACTTGCTAGCAGTTTTTATTTGAAATTTATGAAATGCAAATCTGATAGTGTTGAACTCTTGGATTCATTTTCCCATTGGTGGTGATACATGTTTTTAAACTGAGTGGCAGTAAGGATACATACCCAAGATGATAAATGGTCTTTTATGAACGTGGGGTTTTCAAAGGTAGGGGTGCAGCAATCACGGAACACCTACTAAAGTTCATGACTTAACAACTCTCATACACTTGTGTCTAGTCTTGTTGTTGCTTTTTACAGCCTCCCTCCTCACAGGCCTCTTAATTTTGACATCGCACACACCTGGGGTTGAAAGATTTCAGATTTCACTGACTTATCCACCAGGAGAGCTGTGTATATGTTTTGTGACAGGGGATGTTCTGTCCCTGAAATGAATGTGTGCATGTACATCTACTAGAACACTTAGCAGTGCTCTCAGTAAATCGGTGTATGCCATAGCTCCTGCTGCTTTGGTAGTCAATTGACCAGTTGTTGTTAGAAGCTGGGAAGTTCTGGAGAGGCTGGGGGCGGAAAGGCAGAGAGAGAAATCTTTACATATTTGTCCTATTTGTTAGACTGCTTCCCCAAGCAGGTTGTATGATCACCTCTGAGACAGATGCTGGCCTAGTTGTTTTGACTCAGGATGTCCTCTTGCTTTTTATGCCTGCATCATATCCAATAATCACGTGTGGGTGCTTCACTGGGATAGGTTTAAACACAAGCCTGAGGGAGACATACCTAATGCAGCTTTTTTGAATAGCTTTTCATCAAGGTCGCTGCTGTTGCAATATAAGTTCATTGCTGTTAGGCAAGGCTTCTGTTCAGTGTGTGCTGTAGTGATCTGTTGTTTTACAGTTGACTCTACCCTGAAGGGCAGCAAAGTTCTTTCTCTCCCTGCTTACCCTCCCCCCACCCTCATCTTTTCCTCAGGCTGGTGTGGCTTTTTTCTGATTCAAAGTGGCATCAGACTTCTGTTTCTGTGACAGAAATGCACCCACACAAGTCTACTTCCCCTATTTTCCACAGTAACCATTATGCAGACTTGTTTGTTTGCTGTAGAAGCTGTTTGAAACTTCAGCTCTCTGTATCCTACAGTCCTCAAGGAGGAATTTGTAAAATCACATCCATTATTAATTTTGGTTTAGTATTATCTGCTGTAAGGTAACTAGAAATTAATCCCTTCTCACTACTACTGTAATCCTTCCATTTCCTCTGTAATAGATGCCTTTCAGACTAGTATTGCATGTAATTAGATTGGCACCATTTGCAAGTTTGAATCAGAAGTAATTGACGTTTTTGCCATATGTTGTTTGATACTTTATTTCAGGCAAGCAAATAAAAAAAGCGTTTCTGTCTGAGGATGTTATAGAAAGAAAGAAAGAAAGAAAGAAAGAGACCCATCAGATTTCAGCCCATGCTGAGATCACATGTATGTCCATCTATCCGTGTAGCAGTGCCTTGATCCTCCTAGGAAGCCTCCTACCAGAGGCCTGTTTGGGTCCTTGGGAAATCAAAAATGTGAGCTGATATTTCCAAACTTCTGCAGGATGGCATGCAGCTCACTGGTATTGCAATTCATGTATTTCCAGCTGTGTGGTTGTGTGCAGTAGAAGCAGGATCTCTGTGAGCAGGTGACAGTGTGAGGAGTGAGATGGGATAACTGGAAGCTCATAATATGTGTCCAAACAGGCAACTAAGATCTGGTGTTTATTAAGCATATTTTAGGTAAACATACCCTGACCTAACTGCTTGGGAAGTTGCAAGAGGTGTAATGTTAAAAACTCAATACAAATTTGAAGGGTCATCAGACAAGAATTTACCATTTTAAAAAAACCAACCTGAAACCAATAGTACCATATTGTAAATATTTAAATACACTGATTACAACTTCAGGTGCTAGTTTTGCACTCAAAACACTTGAAACAAATGGAGAAGAATGGTTCCTAAGTTCTAGGAACAAATGCCACTTGCTGCCTGTCTGCATACCTGAGGCTATAGAGTGTATCTATTTTGTCTAATGGATACTCTGAAGCGAGTATGATTCCAGACAGGTGTATCTGGGTTTCTGAAATCTCTCAACGGAGTTTAAACCAAAACCAAACCACCTTGTACCTGTTATCTGTCATGTGAATCAGTGTATATTCTCCCCATATTATTTCTTCCCTCTCTCTAACCTTTTACCTGTGACTTTGGTATTAACAAGCTAAGGAATGAGTTAGTAAGCTTTATTTTAAAGTGGTGTTCCTTTCAGATGTGTGTAACAGTAATGGTGTTAGTAAAATGGTGATTTTAAGTGGAGTGATGCTTTGCTTATTAGTGCTAGGAACCATTGTTCTGCATCTTACCTTACCCAGATTTACTTGGCAGATGCTCAAAGCTCGCAAACTCACTTGTACTATTCAGCTTCCAAAGATGGTGGATGAAAAACATTTACAGTTTTGAGTCAGAAACAGAGGATTTTAGCTCTTTACCTCAGCACTTATTGCTGATTATTGAGTTTTATAGTGTTATCTTTAAAACCTCAGCACCTAGAATTGTGTTGATGCATTAGAAATGTGACTTTATCTTTTTATAGTAAAATAATTATTTGCCCTTCTAGAAGAAGCCTCGAAAGTGTGAACTGGATGTGGTGTAGCCTGAAAAGCTGGAAGATGAGTAAAAAGAGCTCAATATTAATTTCAGAAGACTTGGTTGTTTTTGAGTGAGTCACGCGATTTTTGGGAGCCAAGCCTCCCCTTTTTGAATGTCTGTGTTGAGCAGCTGAGCAGGCTGAAGGCACAGGAAGGGGTGGGTGCGGGCAGGGGACCTGGATGGGGCTCTCCCATGTCCCTTGGAGTGCAGGGACTGTTGCAAGCAGCAAGCCAGTCGCTTCCTCCCTCCACCCCTGTTACATGTCCAAGCTGAATGCTAGGAGGTAGTTTTAGGACAGAGACTTCTTTTTCTGATTGATTCAGTAATATGAAGTGGCATTACTGCAAATAGGGTAGCTGTCATCATCAATAAAATTTTGGCACAACAGAGTATTGGTCCAGGGCTGGGGTTTCCAAATAATGTTGGCAAGTCTGTGTTGTTCCAAAGCAATTGATAACCACTTCTTATTTTGCAACAGCTCAACAAATTTTTATTTTTATTTGTGGGAAAAATACTACTCTTCTAAAATATTTTTTGTAACATCAGTGTACTGTTAAACAAAATCTCTTGTTAGAAAAGGGACATGTAATTTTTTTCTTAGTACTTTGTTCATGTCATGTTTATGCTTCGCAGCTTTCAGTATGCTGAGATGTATCTGACATGATTACATTCTCAGTTTTTTAAAGAACATTGAGTTGCAGTATATCATTTGACCACTACATGTCTCTGAAAACCACATAAAGTGCCAGGAGTGAGCAGTAAGTACCTCACAAGTAAGGAGCAGAAAACTCACATAGTTCTATTGAATTCCACAATTGTCACTGGTGACAGGCACACAGCAAATTAACTCAAATCATACTTCCTGTGATGTAGCATATTCTGATAATTGGCCCATATTTTTAAGTTATTCTGCTTTGTGCTTCACGTAGTTACAGAGTGTAAGCCTGGAATCAACTACTGCTCTGCATCTGGGTTATCCTGGGTATAGTTTGCAACTGTACTTAAAAGAAAATGTCCAGAAGGCAGTGAGGCTTCACTGAAAGACTTCACGGGACAGACACATCCCTTGCATTTCTTAGCAGTTTGTTCCTCTGTCTAGTAACTTTTGCTCAAAAGCTTTTTTTACCTTGCCTGAAAGTGGTGGGCTTTGGCTTCTACTGTTGTTTCTTGATGTATCTTCCTCAGTTCAGGTACTAGTATATTGGAGGATCGAGCTTGTCCTTATAGAGATGAAACCTTCTTTAAAGAGCTCATTGTATTGAATTTATCAAAAAGGGAAAAAATGGCTCTTGAAGTGTTCTCTAGCTGTTCTTTCATTCCTTCTGCAATTCCTCTATGTTCTTCTAGACATGTGGACACCAGACATGGATCAGACCCATTTGCAGAAGTAAAATTCTCACTGCAGAGTGTTGGCAGGAGTGAGAATATCAGGTTTTGAATTTGCTATTTAAATCTCCTTCTGAATCACATAATTTTTTCTATGTACTGGTGACTATTTTTCATGTAATCTATTGTCCATAGTACAACTCTACTTGATTTTTGTGCTTTCCATTCTCTAAATTTTCTCCTAAACTTCTCCACAGAAGATCCAAAGTTTCTTGTTTTCTGAGATGTATTTGTAGTAACCTGAGTCTCTTCTTTTTGATCTAGCAATTATTAAGCACCTTGAAAGGCTTTTCACTAACATTTAGTCCTAAACTGATCAGCGTCCCAGGCTTTCCTTAAATACCTAATCAAATGTAATCTCCTTGTTTCAAGTTTGAAAGCCCCTCATGGGGTGGTGCTTAGTAGTGAAAGAGATCAGGACTTTGGTCTTCAGCTTATGAGCCCATGCATATCTGCTGCAAAAGGGTATTGAGATGTTTTATACAATGGTTTTATAGGTCTTTGAAATCCTATAAGAATCGCTCCTGTATTTGTTTATTTCTGACAATAACAGATTAGAAATGACTTTTTTCTTTATTTGAACTTTGGACATTATTGAGCTGTTCTGTGTGAATTATTTAATTGCTTAAAGAATGATCTATAAAGTAATGAATAAAGAAGGAAAAAATATCCCCAACAACAAAAAAACTATAAATAAGATCTAAAGAAAATTGTTAAACGTTGATAAAAGGCATGACTCACTGTGCTTAAAAACATAGTTGACATTTATTACTGAATTTTAGAATAACAATTTTTAGTGGAGTTGAGTTTGTTAGCAAATTTCCAACTCTTCATGCTTGTTGCGAGGGAAATATCTCTATTTGTGTTGTTTTCGGTAAAAAATGTTGACTCCTCAGAACCAAAGCTTTTCACACAAACACTTTGTGAAGAAAGCTTTTCTTGGTTCAAGGTAAGGAAGTGTCTCTGAGGGGTGTGGACGACAGCAGGTGCATCTGGTGACATCCAAACCAGGGGCCCTGGCAGAGGTGCAAAGGCTGTACGTGTGCTAGCAGTGGTCACCTTGTCCCTTGAATCAGGACCGAGTCAGATGGCACTCAGGGCAGGAGGAATTGTTTGGCCAAGAGTTACAGGTATCATGGTTTTTTGAATTGCCTAAAAAATTTCAGGGGAGAACTCTGATGCCTAATAATATTTAATTTCTACTTGAAGATTGTCTTGGGGTGCAACTGATGGATGTTGCTGAGAAGTGTGCGTATGTTTGTAAAGGCTTCTCGACACCGTGGTGCGCCTGACCGTATTTCACAGAAGACTAACTGCAGTTTGTGTCCTACCCTGTTTTTCATATGTGTAGAGATCTTCGTATAAAAGATCTGAATTGTTGATTTCAACAGTGACAGTAAGGCCTAATGCTGCTAGACTATCAATCTTCAACAAAGTTTTTCTTTTATAAATGAATCACAACTGCGTTTGACCCCAGTCCATGGGCGGCAGTGATAGAGTTTCCATGGCCATGTAAGTGGAAAGTACGTGGAAGAGATTTGCATGTGTAAGTTCATAGAAGGGTTTGTGGGCAGATACAGCTGCTGGGTTGGATCTTCTGTCACCACAGTTTTAAGGGCTTTCATTTTTCTAGTCTATGTACATTGTAAATACTTTAAAATACAGATTGAAGAGTAATTAATGTGGCATTAATGGTTCTTGATATCTGTTCATAGTTCTTGATATCTATTCTCAGTGCTTTATATACAGAGTTTGGCCTAGGATGGGAGTGCTTATCATCAGTAAAAGGATAATATTTCTCTCAAGGCTAATTTTTTGTATTTGTGCTTTGTTACCAAATGACAACCTTCTTGCTCTCTGCCTCTGCAACAAAATCTGCAGTGAGAGTTTCCTGAGGAAAAAACATGTTCTGGGGAAGCAAGGACCATGTTGCAATCATTAAAGTGATTAAACAACTATTGAAGCGTTGTTTGTACTGTGATATTGTGGTTTAGGGATGGTACTCCTCAATTCAGTGCTTCCACTGTGACTCTCCTAACCATGCTGTCACTTGCTTGCTCTCCCTTCCCACTGGGGTGGCATGGAGAGGAGAACTGGAGGCACGAAAAGGTGGTGATCACGTTTTGAGATGAGAACCATTTACTGGAAACAGCAATGAGATAAGAAAATGAACAGCAACAACATTAATAACAAAAGTGTACGAAAGAGAGAGTGAGTTGCATGCAAATATGCTCACCACGGAGCTCAACCTGACCCCCGCTGCAGCCACATTACCCTGGCTGCTCCCTCCAGCTCAGAACCGGTGCCACCCCGGCCATGCTTGCTTGACCAGAAGGAACCCCTTCACCTTGGAAGAGACCCTCTTCCCCCCAGTAAGGGGTTGATGCTGGCTGGATGCCAGGTATCCATCAAAGCTTCTCTCTCACTCCCCTCCACAGCTGGATAGGGAAGAGAAAATATAATGAAGGGTTCATGGGTTGAGACCGGGAGAGATCACTTGCCGAATACTGTCCTAGGCAAAACATACTCGAATTGGGGCTATTAACCACATTTATTACTAATAAAATCAGAGCAGGATAATGAGAAGTAAAATAAATCTTAAAATCACCTTCCCTCCCCCTACGTCCCTTCCCAGCTCTACCTCCTCCCTTGCAGCAGCACAGGGAGACAGGGATGAGGGATAATGGTCAGTTCATCGCATGTTGTTTCTCTTGCTGCTCAAGGAGAGGAGTCCTTCCTCTGCTTCAGCATGGGCTCCGTCCCATGGGAGACAAACTGCTGCAACATCAGTCACTCTTCCACAGGGTGCAGTGCTTCTGGCACAGGTGTGCAGGGGAACTTCCCTGCCTGTGCTGCTTCAGCAAAACTTAAATGAAGAGAGGCTGCTACCTCTTGCTTCTGAGCTGGCAGAAGTTTCATCAGTTAGCAATTTCTATCTTTTTGATAATTTATGCAACCGCTGATATTTATCTATCCCACTCATTACACAGGAGACTTTGGATGGAATATGCTGTTTAAAACCACTGCCAAAATAAGAATTGTACAGAGTATTTAGTACTTGGTGTTGCATGAGTAATAGCACTGAACTAGGGATGTGTAGAGTAATGTTCCCTGTAGGTATTTTGATTCTTTGGAAATTGTTTACAATTCGCTAGTAAGACATATTTGCATGCAATTTTAATTTGGTAATTTGTAGAGCAAGTTGTAACTGACACAACCTAAGATTGTGATAAGCTTAAATCTTGACACTGCCTCTTTCACAGTCCTTGCAATAAGCAGCTCACTGGCAAAAGTCAGGTGCCTATGCTTGCCAAGAGATTTGTAGTTTTGAGAAAGATCTACTTCTAGATGTGATCTTAAGGTGGAAAAAAAGGATGCTTCATTCACTATGAATGAAGCTTTACATGTGATATGTTTCAAATTTATCAAAAGAATGAATTAATGAAGGCTTTAAGAGAATAGCTTCAGCTAATATTAAACATTTTGCCTGTCGTGTTTTAAGTATTTTCCTCTTTCCCTGCACACATTTCCAAAAATATTTTGTATTTAAAGAGTACCAAAAAAATACTTAATAAAATGGTTGTGATAATTGTGGAATTAGGCTATACGTATTTGTATTATTTTAGATGCTCCAATCCCCTGTTACTTAGGCAAGTGTCCCATCCTTACCTCAAAAGGGTGTATGTTACCCTATTTATACAGACCAGTAAGGCACCAGCAAGTGGTGGTTTCTCAGTGTTGCACAAGGAGCTGGTGACTGAGAAGGAATTGAATCCAGGCTTCTCAAAGTCTGAGCTTGATGCCATTCCTCCTGCTGTGGGAGGGAGAGCAAATTCAAAATATCCTGCCATGACCAGAGAGACAGGGTAAAGTTGTTCTATTTATATAAAGTTCAGAGAAGTAGAGAACATCAGAGTTCTGCCTTCTTCTAGTGCTGGGAAGTTTAAGAAATCTTTCAGAGTTCTGGCTGTCGTTAGCATTTCTCTTGTTGAGCAGAGCTGGGCCCTTTCCAGACATATCGGGGGCAGTTGAGTGATGTTGTGTAGCCTTTTTTTTCATTCTTTCCTTAAGAATATTTGAAAGAAATCTAGTGTTACAGAACAAAGAGTGAGGATTTGGAAGAATTTGGAGCCTGTCAACACGTAAAATTCCTGTCACTGCTACTTTGGCATGGTTTTGTCTAAGCAGCACAAAAAGATTTGCACATATTTGTTTTAAACACACGGAAAAAATTCAGAAATTTGTGACTTGGCACTAGTATAGAGATCTATATTGGTTCAAAGATCTTAATCTTCATCTTAACAAATTGTTGGATTTTGCTTTCATTCACACTACTGTAAATCTTGACTCCATGGAAAGCTGTTGATTTATTCCAGAATTACGCTAGTGTGACCGAGAGCAGAAGTTGCTTCATTAATTTTGTCCAAGAGCAAAGGCTGAGTATCCAGGTAACTGAGTCATTGTACTTAAAGAAGTAAATTATTCCCTGTATTGTGTTCTTGTTCCAAGAAAACCTTTGTAAGAGGTAGTTTTGTTTATTTAAGATTTGTAAGGATTTGCAGCTAGCCTTGCCTGTCTGTAGCCAGCTTCTCTGTGTGAGCTGTGTGCCGCTGCCTGGGGCTTATGCTGTGGAACTGATGCCCAAGTGGGTGATTCGGATGTCTGCACATTGGCCCAGTTCCCTCTTTGTTCTTGCTGTCACTTTTTCCCTTTGCTTATGCCAAAATTATCCTCTGTGTTGGGTACTGCCTCTCGTGTCTCTGGGAAGAGTCACCCTGAGGCACCTCCTTGCAAGCTGGTACCAAGAGTGGTGCATGCCAAGTACTGGAACAAGCCATGGAGAGACTTGGGTACAAGGAATGAAGCAGGTCTGTAGCTGCTCTGCCCCTTCCTGTCTCTCTGATCACTTACAAGTTCAGAAAAGCAAAGCCTGAATTTTGCATTGATTTTTGGACTTATCCAAGGGAAGTGGATTCTTGCAGTATGTTCCTATTACCTTTTCATAATAGCTCATCTTAGCACTTTTCTTGCTCTTGTTACCTAGGAATTTTTGAATGTTTTTTTCTGTATGAATGTGTTTAAGCATCAGTGTACTCCTGTGATACTTGGAGGCCAGAATGAGAAATGCAGTTGTGATGCACTACTACTTGTTTGTCTAGGTTTGGAAAATTAGTCTTTTCACCTTCCAAAAGATAGTATAGCTAGGACAGTGTAGGTAGCTTGACCAATACCATGTTCTTAATCACAGAAAAAGAACAAGGATCTCTGTTTTGTTGGCTTTTTGGGACTGAGTTAGGTGCAGCAGGGAAGGTGCATTTCAAATCTAGCTGTCCTTTTGCTGATTCAGTCATCAGGAACTGTGTTATAGTGTCCTCCTTTGGTAGAGAACTCTGCTTGCTCTGAAAAGCATCATGTGCAGGATGAAGATCCCTGTCTGTAACGGGACAGAATAGTTCAGGAGGAAGATGCAAAGAACGTCTCCCATTTCAGCTGTTTGTCAGGTGCAAAGTTTTTTAATGCTGTGGAGTGTTAAATGTGCATGTCAAAGATTTACGAAAAGACCTCATGCTACTGTGTTTAAATAGTGTGGAACAGTTTCACCAATGTATGGAATTTGGGTGTATAGCCAAACATGCAACACAGGAACAGATAAAACCACCTCTTTGCAGGAACTATGGGCTGCTTCTATTTAGATGGGTTTAGTTGGGTTATTGGTAGGACTGAGGTGCTTCCAGAACATCTATTACAATAGTATATTATATTAATTCCCACTAAAACTTTGTTGTCAGAAGTCAAAATAATTTGAAGAATTGCAGGTAAACTACTTGTGCCAGAAAACTTCCAGCTTGACCAGTTCTGCATTTATGATCACACACCTCAGTGAAAGATGAGTGCCCTCTCTTCAGACTTACTGTAGATTCATGAGGACTAACAAGAAATAGAACACCTACACCCAACATCCTTTTCTTCACTTTTTTTATTTTACCTAAGGAAATGTCTTTACCAAGAAAGTGATATGCGTTGTCATTCATTGCTTATGCCCATTAAATATACTTTGGTCTGAGATACTGAAATTAGTAGGAAAATAAAACACTTCGAACACCATTTTAGTTTTCCTACCCACTCCCAACACTAGCTGTGGTGTGATGTCTCTCTTTACTTTTAAATCTCTAACTGATACTTTTGAATGCTATAAATACTTATTCAATGCTTTATTATTAATAAAAATATTGATGCATTAACCATCTCTGTTTATAGGCATTATTGTAGGCAGTGATTTTCCTTCTAGATCTATAATAATCTTGTTGTTAGTCCTTAGTTAAAACCCTTTAAATTAACCACTTTAATAACAGATAATTGTTATTGTTTACAAATAATGTTTGTGTGGCTTAGTGTAAAGCACCTGTTAGGCACCTTTCTAGCACATGGGAAAGGAAGAAAGTGCCCCTAACCTTTTCCTTGGAAGGGTAAGAAAAGAAAATGCAAACGAAATTAAGCTAAGAAAATTTGAAAGCAAACATTGCCAACAGTTCTGTAAGTGATGCCCATAAATATATGCAATTACCTCCCAAGAAAAGTGCTATAGTTCATGCTATTTGTTTCCTTTCACAGCAAGCAACGGGGAAGACAGATTTTCACTCTAGGAAACAAACTGCGGTTTAAATATGTGGCTTCTTACATTCATCATTTTCTTTGAAGTCTTGACAGTGTACCTGGGCTGTGTATGATACAGCATGAATTTGACAGCTGAAAGAGATGAAAAGATTTAGAAAATCTCTTACATTTTTCCAACCTATAAATGTTTTTATTTCCTTCAGGGGAGTAACTTGTTTCCTTCAGTATAATTCTATTTATATCTTTGACACATCTGTTCCTCTTGCTGTTGAGATGCTTTTACAAGATAAATTCTATAATAATCACAGAGTAACAGGGCTAAATGCTGCCACCAGCTGGATGTGAATGGTGGCAAGGACAAGCAGTCTGCATGAAGAGATGCTGTCTTGCCTTTTAGCCTCGTGCACACATCCTGTGGAGTGCTATTGGAAAAGGAGGTCTCCATGCCCAATAAATCCTTAACTGTAATTCTGTTGGGATGGAGGGATCTTTCACTTACCACGATCAGTCTAGTAAAATGTAGCTTAAATTAGAGATCTTTGAATGAACCTGTTTGGCTTGGGGAGCAGCCCTGCCTAACAATCCTAACCAATTCCTATCTACCAGGACAAGCAGGGGAACTCCATTTTCATTGAAAAGGAGTCCTCATGAAATAATATTTGCATTTGTGAGAATTCAAGTTCTTTTCCATCTGTGTGCTCTTCTAAAGGCTGATAAAAAAAGCCCTTACCTGTAAAGACTGAAAAAATATATTTAAATCATCTTTTTGGTATTCAGAAGAGAAAATGAGGGCAGCTACAGTGAGCAGAAAAATTGGTGCTGAGGAGTGTACAAATCAGTCGTGATTGCCATGAGTGAGAGCTAGGTAGTTGACTGAAGTGCTTTTCAGGAAAAAATGTTTGAAATACAATGAGGGTTTTTTTTCCCTGTAAAGAAGAGAACAAAACCAGGTCTTTAAAGATTTTTTAATCTTAGAGCTCCTGTTTTATCTCGGAGGAATTTAGATGCAGATTACCTTAGTATATGTAGTTGTCATTGGAAAGCTATCAATAGGAAAATATTGGGATTTTTAATTAAAAATTTACTGATGATGGTCATTTACAAATATACTGTACTGTAAGTGAATAATTGAAGAGTACAGACATAAATATATCTTGTGGGTTTAAGTGACGAGTTTTACAACATTATGACTATGTTTTAGTTTTTGATTTTACAAGATGAAGTGTAACTTTGTACATCTTATATTGGGAAAAGGTACTGAGCTGTTTCTCAATTTGGACAGCTGAAGAAAGTGAAGTTTTTCCAAAGCCCTGAATAAACATCTGTCTTGAGTATGCAAGTATTTGATGAAGCAAAGCCACATCAAATGTGAACAACGCCTCATTAGCTATCATTTGTTTCAGTTCAATTTTGTCATTGCAGTTTGTTTCAGTTCACAAATTAGCATGCCAGCGGCCTTTTACTGCATTCATTTCAATTTTTTCAGGGAGCAATAGTCAACTGATTGGGAGGTCTCAGACCAGATGGCAAGAAACTGGGAGCCTGATTCTGATTTTGCTTACATAAGAAGAAACAAGAAATAGTAGTGTTTATACAAGTGAAACTTCATGTAGAATAAAATAATTTTAGAGGCAGCAGTATGAAGACCATAGTGTTTTCCCTACTCCCCAGAAAGTCAGTGAGACTTTCAAATTTATTAAATTTGAATTACATTCCCATGCATTTTAAATTTCTAAGTGATCTCAAGCTTTCAATGCTTCACTTAATGTTCTGAGACAAATCTTACCCTGGTGCAACTCCATTGAAGTTGGTAGACTTAAACTCAGAATTAAATTGGCTCCTAAATTTTAATTTGTTTTATTCTTTCTAGTTCAATGTAAAACAAATTCACACAGAGCTGATGTCACATGTATTTATATTTTCTTTTAAAATCAACTTGACTTGTAATCTAATCTGGATTTTAAGTGTATTGGGTTTGTCTTCTCTTCTGCTTTTTATTCTATTCCTTTGTCTACTGGTATTTGTCCTAGTGATAATTAGGCTTTACGTGATTTCTTTGAAGGCAGAAAGTTTCAAAAACCATAATTGAGCTATGCAGCATTCATTCTGCATAATGATGAAAGTGCCGTCAAAACCTTTGGGGGAGCGATTAGTGTATCTGGTCAAAACAAAGATCAATTTTTTTTTTCCTAGATCTTAAAATTTGGCAATTTCAATCATTATCTCCAAGTAGTAGCTGCTAGTCCAGATATGAATTAAAAGGAGCCGCAATTCAATATATGCAGCAAAAATCATTCTAGGAATTAGTTTTGTAACATCCTAGTTAGTATATTTTGTTTCTTTTAAGTGTGTGGACTGGTGAGAGATTAACCAGTTAATTGTGTTTCCAGCATCTTGATGTTGGTTCCTGTGAAGTGTAGAGCAGCTGAGGTGAGGGAGGCTCCTACAACATCTCGATATTGTTTAAGGTGCCCAACCACAGAGACAGGCAAAACTTGTGTACCCCACCTGAGCTACAGCCGGTGCAGCACGTCTGGGTAATGTCAATTTTTTGACTAAATCCCTCTATTGAGAAGAGTTCAGGAAAAAAAAGACAGATGAGACGTTTTACCCACTGAGAGCTTCCCCAAGGAACCCTTCTCTTGAAGGGCTTCTGTTGACCTGAACTTACTTACCCTATATATATTTTTGTTTTCTTTTTACTTTTAGTGTGTAAAATGAACTGTCTGGCCAATAATGTTGCTATTTAAGAGTGACTTGGAAGATCGTGGATATGTTGTGTTGACACTGAGTCAGCAGCTGTCTCGCTGTACATATGTCAGAATGACTGAGGCTTTGGCAGGCAGCCAAAAGCCATTTGTAACATATTTCTTCACACAATTCTGCTGTAGTAGGAAAGAGTTGGTAGACTTTAATTGCCAGACTCCCCGTTTGTGAAATACATCTTCAGGATCTTTCAACTCAGGCCTTTCATAGTAATTTTTGTTCAGCTTTGTCTACAAAATTCGATTATTGGTGATTTAATTAAATGATAAAGTGATAAAGCAACACTGAGAGACTTAGTGAGAATGAGGTGTTGAGTAGGTCTGCCCTGATCAGATGTAACTTGCAGTGTGTAAAGAGAGCTTGTGCATGCCGTAGTTCTCTGGGAGCACAGGCAGGCAGGTCAAACAAAACCAGTTTGTTTTGACCTGCAGTGGAAGGAGACAGAGACATACAGAAATGTTTATCAAAAGCACTTGGATGGAGAAGCACTTGATGCAAAGCAAGCATCAAGTAAGAACCTGGGTCCTCCCACAGTCCAGGTAAGTAGGAGTCACGGCCTTCAACCTGTTCTGGAAGAATTCACCTTACAAAAATAATAGTTGGGAAAATTGTCCCTGAAATTAAGTGGGGCCAGCAAAACTGGAGATATTCTGCCCCTACTTTCAAACTGCAGTGAGATTAACTTCAAATGAACTCAGAGAAAAAAAGACAATTTAAAATGTTGTCAAATTCCATTTGAATTACAAAAAGCCACCAGAAGGAAGTAATTTTATTTTTCTAGGCAAAACTTTCCAAAGGTTAGGGTTAAAAAGACAAACTTGTGATTTTTTGAATACTTGTGACTATGTGGTCTGATACTGCATTTAATTACACAGACACATAAACACTGGTTTTTGGAAGTGCTTCATTCACTGAACAGAATTTAAAGTGTTCGGTTAGTTGGTTTTTTCATCCTTTTTCAACACATTTGAAGGGTTGGACATACTGCATGTTACTACTGTTATCTGCTCTGAAGACCATGTTCATTTCTTTCAGGTGCTTTTATATATTGTGCAGTTAGAATCTGAAATGCTTTAGCAAAAACACAGGAGATAAATGGGGCTGGTTTGCAACTTGGAGAAAGGGAGACTATGGCATAGATATAAAAATGAAAGTATTCTGGAAAAAAATCATAAATGAGCTGAACTGTTTCAATTAAAACTTAGCTATGAAAGTCCTGTGGCAGGAAAATTCCCTCTTTGGAGGGAATCTTCACATTGTGAAGTGTTTGCCAAAGTTAAAAGGGGCTGAAATAAGCTCACATAGAAGAAGAATCATTCCTAACACTAAAAAATGCTGTAGCCCTGCCTTATAACAGCAGCAGACCTGCTTGTCGATGCTTTTGACATACACCATGTTTCATTCAGCATTTCCTACCCTATTTTGTTTGTATATTTTGTCTAAGAAAAAGTTAGAGTAATATAGGAATTATACTTAAGAATAAAAAAACCCAAATCCTGAAAATCATTGTGGGGGTATGGCAGAGATGACTCATGAATCATTTTTGTCAGCTTATGTAGTACCTAGTGGAGACACTTTGAGGCCCTCTTTGACAGCATATCTTTACAATATGAGTCTGGTGAGTGACCAGTGTTGGAAGCTGTGTTGTACCAAGCTTTGAACATGGAGATGGGACACAAATTGATAGCATGTTTATGTTATGCTGTTTGCAATATGTGCTGTATTTTGCCTTGAATCACATCAGACCTGTTGCTGTGCTGCTTTTTATGCTTTCTCAAGTTTGAAGAGCAGGGGTACCAAAAATCTATTGGCTCAGTTGGCTGAATTAGACATGTAGTATGCACAAAAGCTAAACTAGTCCTAGCCACTACATCAAACCCTTTAATTTTCCTAGCCTTTAAGGTGGTGAGATGAACATGGTAAAGGGCCTAAGCAGATACCATTTGGGTATCGTGATCCCATTGCTTAAAATCTGCCAAATCTCTTCACAAGAAATGCAAGATGGCTGGTATTGAAAAAGCTATCTTAGTGTTGTCACATGTCCCAGAATACTTTTAGATGTTGCTGGAGGTATTACTGTCGAAGGTGTTTGCATATTCTTGCATTCAAGAATAAATGTTTCCGTTCTTCCCCCCAAGATCAGGGGCTGCTTACAGCAGTGCCAATCAAGCCCTCATTGGGTGAACCATTAGGACTGCAGTTAATTTTCTTTTTATTTAGATTTTCATTAAGTTCTGTTGGAAGAAGGGTGTTGGAATTGGCCCACATAGGCATATACAAGTCTCATGATGGTTTACAAGGGAGTCTGTGGCAGAGCAGCAAGTTGACTTTCTGAGGGAAAGACTAGAGTCCTGACCATAGAAACAGCCAACTTGTACTCAGAATAATCTGTAGAGCTGGAGGAGACCTCCTCCTAGGTGTTTATTTTTGATTTTCAGTAGTAGAGAAATGCTAGAAATTAGAGCACACCTCTTAACAGAATCTCTTCAAGCATTTGGTGTCTCTATGGCACGTGCTATTTCTGACTCACCAATGTCATTAGGAAAAAGCATTATCACAAAGTAGCTGAGCCTTTTTCCTGAGCAGCTGAATAAACTCCTTTCTTGAGGCAAATATTGTTGTACTGTGGATGGAAATCTTTATCACAGTTTAGCCTAGGGCTTAAAGATATTTCTTGTCTTCCTTTCCTCTTCCCCTAACCCCATCTGCTCCAATTCAGCCTCTTACTGAAAGGCTTCAGTATAACAAAAGATGTGAGATAAGTTGTCCTTGGAAGCCAGAGTGTGTATCGCAAAGGCGATTTTTTTGTTGTTGGTCAGCATGTAGCAGACCATATTTGCAAATGAATAATGGATGGGCAAAGTGTTTCAAACACCCTGACACTCAGATTCCTACAAATAATCTATTTTTCCTCTATTTAAAAGAGGTACTAGTTAATGGTCATGCTTCTGTTTTGGCACAAATAGTTATTGATTGATGCTTCATGCAGTCCTTTGGATTTGATGAACATAAAGGAATATGGGAGAGCATAGTTTAGCAACTGCTGGTACAAGAGGATACAGGGTTGCTGGAAAGACTAGGGAAGTATTAAGCAGCAGGATCAAATACCTTTGGCAGTCCTTCACTGTTCTGAATATACCATTTAGCCTGTCTCCAGCCAGCTTATCTGTCTCAACAACTTACCCTGACAACCAAAGCTGGCTCCTTGCACACATCATGACTGTAGAAGTGGACAGAGCAAGAAGCCCACCAGATTTGGTGCTTTTACTCACAGCGAGCTTCAGTGTCACTGGTTTTGCTCCCTTGAAGATGAGTCTGAGTCTTCAGAGCTGGAAATGAATATCAACTTGCTTTCCTGAAACAGTTGGAACATTATTTGATAGAATGGCTCTAATTTTTCTAGAGACCCATATGCATGAGAGCTCTACATTCTCAATTAAGCCACAACCCCTCTCTTTTTCAATTTCCTCTGATTGGCGAGAGGTGATTTTTTTTTGTACTTGTTGCCATTTCTTTAGTTTTGTTTTATTTTGGTGGGGTTTTTTTCCTTTCTTTGTAATTATCTGTATTCCTTGTTGAATTTGACTGTGTAAACTTCTTTGCAAGTATCTGGATAAAGATGGAAGGGTTATTTTTAAATCTTTGCAAATTACCTGTGTTCCTGTTCATTTGTTGACTGAGATTGTAATGGAGAGGGAAGAAGAGAAAAATCCAGAATGCAATAGTATGAAAGGTGGGGAAGATTCCCACACCTGTTTTTTTTGGTGTCAAATTAAACCATATGAACACCTGGATCTCCTTTACTCAGGAAAGGGACAGTAAAAAATTGTTAGCAAAAGAGGCTTCAGGCCTGGAACTGTGCTTAGCCAAAATCCCTTCTGCAAGGAAGATATTTTTGTGGGTTGGTATCACGTCTCAGCAGCCTTCAATAGCACAATATGCGTTTGTGCTCCTTCCACTATTCTTGCTAGGCTTTTCCTATACTATAGAAAAATACTGAGCTATTGCTCATGTTTTGGTTTAATCTTTCTAATTTTACCTTTCATTTAGCAAATTTTGACTAGATTAGATTATTTCTTTTTTTTTGAGCATGTTCTCAATTCTTTAGCCAAAAACCCCCAAAAGGACGCAGTGTGGAGTCCCTGTTCATCACTCACCCCAGTCAAGGTGGGTGGTGTCTGCTCATTTTGTTCAAAAGTCAGTCTCAGATATCTCCTTCGTACTCGCCCCCTTGTCTGCGTTGGTGTGCCAGGGAGTAGATGTTTTGATTGGCAGGCTGTATTTGAGGGCTTTCCTTGCAGAGGTCTTCACAGCTTCCTCCCCCAAAGAGTCTTTTGCAAAGGTGCTGCTGATGCTCAAGTAAAACTTTGCCTTATGGTCCTTCACAGGGATGTAGGAGTGAGGGCTGAGGAGCTGTTCAGAACTAATTTGATTGCAAATGACAGCAAATCTGTGACAGCAGAGGCAGGAATGGGAATCTGTGACTGCTGAGAGGACTTGAGAGGAAGGAGGGATCTGATAAAAGTCTGAGACTGTTTATCACGGTTTCAATATTTCAGGTACCCAAATAATAAGGGTTGTTCCTTTTTTTTGTATTCTGGGATAAATACGGACACCTGTAGCTTCAACTGCAGAATGAGGAACTACTCAGGCGAATAATTAAAAATGCACACCAGGTAAAAGCAATTCAAAACAGCTATATTCCTTTCTGAGGAATTTTGAATGAGTCTCACTTGTGCAGGATTACTTGCCATGAATAAGGGACAGGTAATGCAGAATAGCAAAAGTATTGATGAAGGTACTTGCTTGATGTGTTATTAGAAAGAAGAGGGTAGAGAACCAGATGTGAAATTAAAAGGGAGGACATAAAATTCTACATTATATAAGTTTTTATTTAATAAAATAGTATTTGAAAAATATTGTTAGAGGAATGGGCCAAGGTTTGAGCTGTTGAAAAGATCAGATAAGTAGTTTCTGAATTTGTATTATGGCTATTGATCCAGCAAAGTCAAGACCACACCAGATAACTCATAAAACTTCACACACTTGGAGTAAGAGAAACATTCTTCATGATTATGTTTACAGAGCTTCAGTAAGGATAAAATATTGATAATCTGTGTATATCAAATCCATGTTATTTGAATCCTTTTTACTTTCATTTTTTTTATTTTGTTACGAGGCAGGATGCAAATATTAATTTTATGGAGAAGGAGATTAGTTGAAGTGAAAACAAGTTCCAGCCAGGTAGATCAGTCTTGGGATGGGAACACACTATGCTGAATTGCCCACACAGTGCTGCCAATGTATATGAGTCATGAGTACTAATGCCACTTCCATTTATAGATTCCTTAGGAACAGAGGCAGCTATAAATGCCATTGAGTGGCAATTTTTTTAAAGAAGGTTTGGACTGAAAATGTTGAGCTCCAAAGAACTGATTAAATCAACACAAGATGTCCAAAGTAATTTCCCTTTGAGAAATTACTGAAGTTGCCAAATACAGCTCCCATCCTCTAGGGAAGTGCCAAGGCTTCAATAATTGCTTTTGTCCCCAGAAAACTCAAGCCATCAGAAATGTTCATATGAGACATTAACAGTGAAATATGATGTTTTAGAATATCAATATTTTGAAGTACAAACTTCTTGAAACAAAATGTTTGATTCTTATTTTCCTAAGGGAAAATTCAAAAATAGTAACAGCAAATTGTATCACATTCACATTCTGAAAATTCCCAGGCTCAAAAGTTGCTCAGTTACAGTTATTTCATCTATTAAGGTGGTCATAGACTGAAAGACTAGAATACCTTGAACTACATGTGTATACTATATGTGGAGTGAGTGGTATAAGCTATGAATAACCATGTAGTGTTACACACTTTCACAGGTTGAGAACACCATACATAATGTGCATATGTTAACTTAATACTTATGCACATATTATATATATATATATATATGCATATCTTTTAGATAAATTAATTTACATTTCCACACACAAAGTATTTATTGAGAAACCAAGGAACTAATGGAATAGGAGTTCCAGATTCCTCTTCCATTATCTTATGGAAAGAATGGTCTTCATAGCCTATATAATTCAAGCTGGAAAATATCCACTGTAGACGAGGCTTTTGTGCCTGAAATAATTATCAGGGACTCTATTGGGATATTTGTTGTTTCTGTTGTTTCCATTTAGATGAATATTCTTCTTATTCTTCATTCCACAGTAAAAAAGAATTGAGGGAATGCTACTGTTCATACACATATACACACGTGCATACCTGTATGTATGTTTTTATAGCTATATCTACATCTAGAGTTGTTTCTCAACATCAAAATTTATCACTTCTCAACAGAGGAAGTTTCTGGCATCCAGGTGGGAGCATCTACCCTGGCAGAGCACACACAATGTCACATATTTAAGTTCTGTGGATGTAGTTCAGGCTGAGAACTTGAAATTGTCATTTGTGTCCTATATGAATGTCTTAACCTTGAGGCAATTTTTGGGATGTTACAATTTCTGCCTCTCTTGTGAAAACAGTTCTGCTTTATGTAAGTAATTAAAATACTAATTGAATCTGGATCTTTCACAACTTGAGATAAGTCCCATAACCAGTGGGCTTAGAAAAACAGCCTAGTTAGCCCTGTGAATGTGTAATTAGTTATACAAGATGAGGTTACTCCAGTAGAATAATTGAGAGCAGCTCACCTGAGAATAGCAGAGAAGCTGGTAATTAGTGCACTCGCCTAGTCTGTAGGAGATCCTCTCATTCCTGGTGTGACTTAGCCTGTGCTGGGATTTGAAGTATGGCATCTCAGATTTCCAGTGAGGTTGTGCCTGGTTGAATTGTGGGAGAATGCTTGTCTGGATTTTTATAAGAATTTTTAGATGGTTTGGGGTTTCTCTGGATGAAGAACAAGAGAAAGAGATTCTTATATTTTTTTTGTAGCAGAAGAGTTTCTTCTTGCATAGCTCTCTTAAGAATAACATCACAAGAAATTCAAGAATTTAAAAGTATCAGTGATGATTCCTGAAATATTCATTTGTTAATATTATAATTTATGATCATACATAATAAAAGTCACTCCTTTTGCTGATAGGAAAAGCGGACAATGGGAAACATGATGTTTGCATTGGCCTGTATTTGTGTCTTAACATCTCCTAGAGTTTACATGTTTTTCTTTCTCCTGACATCAGAGTTATAGAAAAACCTTAGCACTGTGTTTATAGTAGATTCTGCATAGTTAACAGCAGTTCCTTTGGAAAAACAAAACTCAAATACCTAGGAAATGTTGCAACCTATCTTGCCTTTCATAGGATATGACAAGCTTCCTCCTTGCACAGCGCGTGGTGTCTGCCTGCAGTCCTGCTGGCGCTCTCTGCAGACAGGTCCCAGACACTTCTGATACAGGCTGTTCCCTTCCACATGTTCTCTACCCACCAGGATGGGTCAGTGAAAAGTATTGCCAAAACATTGTGGAGTAGCTTGTGCTGCCCAAATTCTTGACTGTATTTGCTCCCTGGAATGTAGGGAAAACTCCTTTCCAAAACAGCGTCGGGCTGTGTACAACACATGCAGTAACAACCTGAGCTCCAGATATGTTAGCTCCTTACAGTACTTTGACAGAACACAGCCTCACAGAAAGTCTTTTTGCCCTCCCTAAAGGTGCACTATTTCCACAACAAAACAATCCATCAAGCCTTGCAGAATAAAAGGGTAAGCGTTCCTGCAGCTGATTGCTGGCTTGGGAATTTAGTGGACAATGTAATCCTACTTATGCAAAATTGTGCTTTAGTAGTCCAATACTTTAAACTGCTGCATGTATCTATAAAAGTGATCTGTTCTGTTACCTGCTTTTGTTGTCTGAGAGTAGTTTGGCTCCACAATTTGTACGAGGGAATGGATACATCAAGGCTGATTTAAGTTTCTGTCATAATATGCTGCATATTAAGTCTGCAAATGATTGCTGTCCTTAACTGCAAACTCTCTTGGCTCTGTAGCCTCCTCTTTTTAATTTTTTTTTATTGAAAATTCCATTGTGTCGCCTGGTGCCAGTGAATCATCCCAAAATGTGCTCTCTTTCTCTCACCTCAGCAAAGCTGAGATGCTGTGCCAGACTTGACTGGAGCGGCCTTCTGACTACAACAGAGAAACAGCAGATCGCTCCTTCTGCTACAGCCCCTTAATACTTCTTGGCAGTTCTTTTTGGCATTCAGAAGCAAACATTACTGAAGGACCTGTGTTCTGCTTAACTGCTCTATCTGATGTTCAGTGATGGGAAGCACTAAAGTGAAGTCTAGATCCACTACAGTGGGTAGATTGATGTTCAGTGGTAAGGTAAACTATTACTTTTTTATTGTAACTCCGAGCTGTCTGATGCCTGTGTGTCAACGTCCTCATTTGAGATATTTTGAAGATTTGGATGCAAGATGTTTCTACTGTCACACCTTTGGGGCAGTCAGGACACCAAAGTTTCTCCAGTGTCATGGTCCAGTAATTTTCTCTTTATGTCAGTTAACTGGAGAGGCACTTTTCATTCTGTGTTACTGTTTTATCTCTGCTTTGCACTTTCATTCATACTTCAGGTTATCACTTGACAGTCTTAAAGCATGTGCTAATGTCATCTGTCACTTCCTCCTTGTTAGGCTTTAATATTTTATGTTCATGGGCTCAGCCTACGATACCTGACACTATTTCTATCCGAGGGATTCTGGAGTTCTCCCATGAGGTTGTAAGTTCATCTTTTGTCAAATGCAATTCTAGAGTTCTGTGACTTTGTGTTGTGCGGGGAGAACAGATCTAATCACATGACTAAAAATTTTGTATTTAATATCAATTTTGATTCATGGCTCTTCTTTTATTCCCCTCCCTAAACTTTTACAAGTTTATCAAAGCCTCTTTCTGACTTTGGTTTCCATTGTTTGAATTGTAAGAGAGTTTAATAATCAACATCATCATCATATAGTCTACTTCCTTAAAGATAAAATGATACAAACGTAATGATATTGCTCTAACTGCTATGGAGCTGGTTTGAAATGATTAATAGGCATGTTTTTTGGCTTCCCTGTCAATAAAGTGACCAATATGTTTTGCTGTGTCTGCTAATAACTGGTCTGTTTCTTCCACTTGGGAAATGAAATGAAAGTCACCCAAATGTGCCTTTTGTCCAGGAAACTTCTCAGTTGCTCACTGGGGAAAGTTTTTTGCACCCCAATCATGACTAGTATTAAAAATAACAGGGACATTCTGGTCTTATTCCAGTTATGAATACAAACAACTGGCCTTTCTGACAGCACAATTGCTATCACAAGCTTGTTGAAAATCTCTAGTATTTTTGTGAATGGTGCTTGTCACTTTGCATTAGCTGTATAAAATGAGAACAGCCACTTGACACTGCTGGTTTAAAATCTACTTGGTGCTTTCTGGCCCGGAAACATACTTGCTTCTTGACAGCTTCCAGAAGGAAATTGCTCTTGATTTTTTTTTTTCCCCTGCTCCCTGGTGTGGAGAATAATACAGGGTTTTTCTAGATATTGAGACTGACAATGCCGCCATCATCTGAAATGCCTGCTCTTTCTTCAGTTCCATCGGTGTCTTTTGTACTTTCCATACTCTTAAAAGCATGAGATGACTAAAGGTTTATTTGTCCCTTGTTTAGCTAATGCTCTTTAATCAATTTTTCCTTTCTGTATTTACTCAGTTTTATAATTTCTGACACTTTGAAGTTTTTAAATCGATGTCAGTCTGCCAGAAGATCTATATCGCCAAGTCTTGTCCACCATTTGGGCTTGATCAGTTCAAGACAATGTAAGGATATTCTGATTTTTAATTTTTCTTTGTACTTGTTATTTGTGGAGAATTTTTTCTGCTTATATGTTGGACAGGAGTGCTAATTAAAAAGTATCTATTGGCTGTTTAGTCTTTTTTTTAATCATTTGCCCTTTCAATCTATATCTGTCTAGACCTTTTGTCACTTGCTTTTGGTTTTTTTTTTTTCCTCCTTCTATATTCTCATTATCTAGGCTTCAGCTTTCTTTTTGTTGCTGCTACTAAAGTAACAATAGAAATTTATTTCTCCCTTCTTCATTTAATTATCTTTGGAAAAGTCTTTTTACTTTTCTACTTGTACTATGAATAATTGTGGTTATCACAAGACGCCTAAGTCTTCAAGGTAGTTTTTACTTTTCAGGCTTACAGCTATGAACTGTAAACTTGAAGTAATTGAAATTCTTGTCTTTGATTTTCACTTTAGCTATATAACGGTTATTGTTGCATCCCGTATTTGCTTCTTTATTTGTGTAAATACTTGCTGAAGGGTTGTAAAATTTACTTTAAATGAAGTAATTTATATATAAAGTTGTACATTAATTACAAGACTGCTTTCTATTTTCTTGCAAGAAAAATTTTCCTTGTGGAAGCCACATAGTTTTCTGTGAGAAAAATACTATGATAGCTAAATTAAAGGTAGCTTGAACTAAGAATGCCTGTACTACTTTAGAGGTTCCAGCTCTGTTGTCATGAGGGAAATAGACTTCAGTGTTGATGATGGTTAAATGCATTTCAACTATTTTGTAAAGCGACCTCCTTAAGTATTCCAGTGATAAGCATTTGGAAAAAAATCTGTTTCTTCAGTGGTGTGCTGGAAAGATTTTGTTCATGCTGTATAGCTGAATGTTAGTTTAAACTGTTATGCTAGGGTGTATGTTCATATTGAAGTTCTCATATGCCATTAAAAAATGCAGTCAGTTCCTTGCTTTTTCTGGCAATATTACTAGAGACTGAAGATGCTTAATATCAAATTAAGGCAACTGACTTCTGTTCCTCCCTGATACCCAGTATTCAATTGCTCTGCAAATTTGCAAGGATAGACACTCCTGCTCTAAAAACAAGACAAGCTGAAGAATTCTTATGCTCCAGCACCCATTAAAGTCCATGCAAGGATGCTCAGTTATTTTAGAGAGAGACCTATTTTGAAAGTCAATTAACTGCTGTCACCTCAACTCACCAGCCTACCAATGCTCCCTCTAGTTCACTGCCTGAGAGAAAAATAGTAAAACAGAACACGGTGTCTCTACTGGAAAAGGTAGTAGTTTGACCCTTTCATATGCGCTTCTTCATCACACCTGAGACTTGCCGCATTACAATTTTTTTACTTTTTATTTTTAAGTATAAAAGGTGTGCCACTCTTACTAGCAATTCACCCACAGTGGCAGTGACAGTGTACCCACCTCCAGTTCCTGCAGCCACTTGCGGTGATGGATCAGCTTAAGAGAGCTGAGAGCAATTCACTGGATTCTGAAAACAGCTGCCAGAGCTAACAAGCCTCAAGTGCTCATTCTGACAGTCTGGGTACATATAGTGCCGAGCTGCTGTTAGCTGCAGTGAGGATGCCTTTGTATAGATAAGGCTGTTATGTGGGTCGATTTCAAATACTCAAAATCCAATTAAGACTGAGGGCTTTCAATTTGCCCTTCAGCTACCATGAGGGCAAAATAATCTCATTTTTGCAAAGAAAACTGTTATAAAAGTCTGTCTTGGCATTGTCTGTGAAAGACATTTTTTACAGCAAACTGTACCTTCCTCATCCTGCTCACAAGCAAAAATGCGTGTCAGTGCAACACTGGGGTTTGCATATGTAGAGAAAACACATTTATTTTGCAATACAATCAATTAAAAAAAGAGAAGCAAACAACAAAATTTGGTAGTAAATGTTTTAGTGTGGATTTTATCTATCCAGACTGCTCAGGTGGTCACATACAAAGTTGGTACACACATAGAAGGGAACCAGTTGAAAAAGTTGCATATTCAGTTTTACTGTTCCTTTTATTATTACAAGCCCTAAACACACAATCCTTAGCCCACTCAGCTTTTGTATTTTCCCATTACATATCATCCACAATGTGATGAATGCGAATGCTTAGCAAATGGCTATAGTAATACAGTGTAGTCCAGCAGTAATGTCCCTTTTGGTCTTTTGAAAGCCTCTTGATGCAGTTGGTACTCGTGTTACAAGAATTTCTCTATCAGAGACAAATTGGAGCATCCAAGCCACATGAAAGGTTTCACTTTATCTGTGGATGAATATTGTTGTAATCCAGCAAGGTTAAGATTGAATTCGCTCACATAAAAAAAAAAAAAGGCACGTAAGAATTTCTCTGGTTATTAGAACAAAAAACCTGATTGATCTAAAAACCCAATATAGAAGAGGGGAGTTATATTTTCATTTGTCTTTGTCTATAAAAGTTGTCTACTATGGCCAAATGAAATGTTTTACATTCAATCAAATGAGTACGAGTATGAGAGCGTCGGCATTTACAGCATATCCTACACTTCACATTAGGTGAATGGAACAGCAAATATTACAGTAATTTGGCTGAGTTGTCCAAGACAAAGTGCTCACTGCATTGACTGAGTGTTTATATCCAGAGAGGCAGTGGTTTTTAGGTGTCTCCTCTCTTTGATGCCTCTCTCCCATGTGCACCATCATCTTAGAGGTTTTTCCAGTAGAGCATGTGTACTGTTGGTGTTGCTCTGATTTCACATGCTCAGATCCAGGCAGCATAAAGTTGAAAAGCCTCATTCTGAACAGGGGATGAACTTTTCTTGGCTCAGTTTAGATCAGCAAAGCTGCTTCTCTGGTGCTCTATATCAGACAGCAGGATAAAATCGTGATCCATGGTCAGAACTTCCAGGTGCTGTGTGATATGGTTAATAATATGCCAGTTTCAGGCAAGGTTAAATCCCAACTGCACAGATGACTTTCCTTTCCATGCTGGATGTTAGTGGTAATCCAGTTCAACTGATGCTTAGTTGACAGCTAAAAGGAGGAAAAATCTCTGATGAAATGAGACTGGGAAAAACTGAGAAATTAGGTGGACTGTTGATTCATTAGTTAATTCTTTTTTTCTGCAGTTATCAGGATTTTTTTTTCTCCTTTAATAGCTTGAACTTAAGATATGAAGGTAATGCAATTATGCTTTCAGGGATAAATGATGTGAAAATCTTGCAAATTGCTCCTAATGCTCCAGACAATATGACTAGAGGTTTTCCCTTGAGAGGGTTATGGTTTAAAATTGTGCACTTGGTGAAAGCTCTGCAGTGGAAGAATCTTGTTTGGGTTAGTGTATGGATAACAGAAGAGCCACAGAGTTTTTACGACTTGGGAATTGATTGTTATTTCTTGAAATCTGGGATTGTCTGACAGAGGATCCTTATAAAGTTTAGTAGACAGAGTAGCAGTAAGAGGATCCTCTCAATAAGGAAGTAATGTTTGGAAAATGAGGAAAAGCAGTGAATTAAATGGTAAGCTTTCTCAGTGTTGGGAAGTTACTATTGAGACCTGTGCTGTTTATAAATACCCTAGAAAGGAGAGACAAGGAAAACAAGGAATTTAGTGGTACTGTATCACTGAGGATAAAGAGAAGGGTTGATAATGAAAAAGTGGCAGGAACTTCCAAAACCGCATGTGCAATAAAATGGCAGATGACTTTGGGTACAGATAAATGTAAACTGATGTATGTGTTTAAAAAAAAAACAAACTTGTTTTATATACACAGTCATTGACCCTGGGTTGACTATTGCCATGTGGGAAAAAAAGATGGTGGGGTTACCCCAGTTCCATGAAAATGTCACCAGAGTGTTTGGTAGCTATGCAAAATACAGAACACTACTACAAATTATCACAGAAAAGCAGAGAACATAATGTCTTTGTACCACTGTAGAATTGTATGGTGCACCAGTGGCTCAAATAGTGTGTGCATCTCTGGTCCTCCTACATTTCAGAAAAGGGTGGTACAGAAATGAGAACAGTGCAAAGCAAGACCGTTATGGTAATCAAAGATGTGGAAGAGCTTCCCTATGAGGAACAACTAAATAATCAAAACCTCTTGGCTTGAAAATGAGACAACTGAAGAAAATTAGATAGAAACCTACAGAATCATGGTACTGGAACAAGGTTAACAGAGGCTGGCCAACTTCTGTCTTACTTCAAGAGCATGGGGCTGCTGGATGAAAGTAGTGAGGGCCTTCTTTAGAGCAGTGAAATAAGCTACTGCTTTATTGTCTTGTGTAATTAAGCTGTGGAACTCCTTGCTACCAGAAGCTAATACTGTACGTGGGCTCAAATGGGGCTGTACAAACTAATGGCATAAAAAGTTGTAACTGGCTATTGAATGTAAAGTAATTTTGGCACAGGAATTCCCTGACCCACAGGGAAATACAAGAAGGATATTCAGGAAATATCAGAACATTCATGCCATGTCCTCTTCCTTTTTTGACTGCTGCTACAGTTTGCTGTTGGAGAGGAAATACTAGTCTCTGTAGGTCTTTGGTCTGAGCCAGTGTGCTTTGTTCCAAGGCTGATAAATCCCTTGCTTCCATCTTCAGTGTCTCTTGCTCCAGATGTAGCAGACCTCCCCAAGACTCCTAATCCATTTCTACACCTATACATTTACCAGGGACATTTAATATGTCATCATAGGACAGATTACCAAGGGTTCCTGTTTTGACTGTAGCAAAAGCTTAGCAAACCTAAGGTGTTTCTGAGAAAACATTAGGAGCCAAAAAATGGATGTCTATGCTCAGTTCATCAGAAAACATTCAGTCAGCTCTAGTCTCCAGGAGTTTGGGAAGCCCAGCAACTTGTATCCTAATAAAGAGCAGAAAGGTAAACTGGATACTAACACTGCCATCTGTGCCTGGGGGCTCTCCTGGAGCTGAAGAAGAGCAGCAGTGCCATGTAGCCAGCAGTTCTAGTCTCTGCCCTGTTGGGTGAACACCTGCATCAGTGCTTCATCATGTGGGTGAATGTTACTGCATTTTAGGCAGTATACATTCATAACAATGCCCTCTAGTACAGCTGTAGAAAATCCCTGAAGTAGCAAATCTGCCTGTTCTATACTGCTCAGAGTTACTTGATGGTAAATATTCCCTCTACTGCTTCTTTTTACTGTGAAAATCTGAGCATAATGTTTGAAGCATAGGCTAGGTGCAAGTCTAGTCGAAAGAAAAAGACTGCGGGGCGTACAGGGAGAAAAAGAGAACATTTTTCTAATGTTCACTAATTCTGGCCAGTCGAATTTTCCAGAATTCTGCAATATGTAGTCAAATTATTGCCACATAGTGTATCTGGAGCTGAAAGCCCTGACTGGGAGTACATGATCTGTTGCACAACTATTCAGGCTGTTCTCTCTAGAGACTGATGGCATATTCCTTGTCACAGGTAATACCTGAAGCAGCTGTCTGCATCCAGTTAATATTACTACTAAAAATCCTTTGTTGTTGACTAAGGCAATGGATTAGGCATTTTGAAGTACTTCTGTGAAAACAGCTGTTACCTTATAGCATGCCAGAGCTGTAAATGTCATCTGATAGCAAGTCATCACCTTTCTGTAGTTGTTCAATGGACCTTCTTGAACAACTTTTACAAGGTAGTCTTTGGTAGAGTTACTCCTGATTTACAGGGGGTAGAACAGAATCATGCCCAAAACAGTTACTTTTGTTTATGTGGAAACTTCACAGAACTGTTCCCTGGAAAACCTTTCCCCATCTTACCCATCTACAACCAGACTTGAACTGTAAACACTTTACAACTCTTTTGTGGTGTAATCCTGTTCCATTTTTATCCCTTCCTTCATTTTTCTATCAATGTCAGTTTTGCTCAAGGTATTTCTAAGCCTGATCAGACAAAGTACAGTTAGGGTGGAAAATTACTTAAAATAAGGTGCTGGTATTTATTCTTTCCCCAGTCTGTGCTTCACCAGTGACGCACTGCATTGCTGCTGAATTCCCTACATTTTGTGTGCAAATATTAACCCAGCATCTGACCCATTTGTTTCTACAAAAGTAAAGTCTTGTTGACTCAGTATCCTGGCCAGATTTCAACCTAGGTAATTACATACTTCTCTACAGAAGTTACCTTTTGACTTTCATTTCAGTAGATGGCTGTATTCAGCCTGCTGTATTTCAAGCCCTTTTAGATTCCATTTTTGTTGTTCAGTTGTCCTCTGTTACCTGAAAGTACCTTCATTTTGAATTGTATGGCAATCCATTAAAATGTTTTCGCTCTTGACACACTGTGCACATTGAATCCTTCAAGGAGGGAATGTACTTCTATGTGTCACTTTCTTATTATCTCAATTACTATTATATAAGAGAAAATATGATCATATTTTCAAGTTAAAACCAAGGTGAAACAGCAGAGGACAAACACCAAGAAGAACAAAATGTTTTTGTAAGTAAAAAATGCTAGACTATAATAACTGGAGATTAAATCTTTTCAGAATATCCTAATATGCAGAGTAAAAGAATTGCAGTAGCAGGTTTCTAAACAAAAAATTTAACTTGTATTTGTTTTTTTCCTTTTTGTTTTACACTATTCCACTCTCATCCTTGTACTATTGGCCCTGAGGAGAAGAGTAGATTCCACAGAGATTTTTAGTAATTGCCAATTAGATAATTTCCTTTTTTTCAGAAAGTCATATCTTTCCTTTGGTTTCTGCAATTACAAAAATAGGAAATGGTCTCTACTTCCATATGAAATGTGATACTGATAAGGAAGTATTGGCATCTGAGGCCTCGTAGCTTGCAGTGGCAGATTTCAGGATTTAGAGCAACAATCATTGAAATTGCATGCGAAACAACCAGTGCCTGATAGTGGAAGAGAACAGATGAGATTCCTTTGTGCTATACAGAATTTGTGATAACCTACATACTTCTCCATTTACAAGCTGCTTTAAGCCACTGTTAGTATGATCACTAAGCTTTAGCATTTTGTGCCAGTGTTCTTCAGGCTGTTCTCTAGAAGAACTGAGTGTATCAATGCTGACCCTCACCCACAGCTTTTTGCTGAATGTGGTACTGGGACCACTCAGTCTGCCACCAAGCTTGGTTATTTTTTTATGGTTCCCCTTAGGAACTGTCAACTGTATAGAACAAAAGAGTAAGGCAATCATTCACATTCCTTTTGGCAGGTTAATTTATATGAAATGAACGTTGGATGGTACCTTCTGGGCATGTTTTATTTGACTTGATGGTAGTTCAAATTCACTGCCTTGAGGCACTCATCATGACCTAGCATAAGCAAGGGTGTATGACTCAAGGAATGTGTTGGCTGCCATCTGTCCTGGCTGGTGCATTCTTTCAGATGTGTCCCCTAAGGCTAAGCAAAAGAATAAAGCATCTGGAAAGGTTTTGCCCAGTTTTAAATGCCCTCCTATTGTCTAGGCATGACTTAATCTTTTGACCATTAATTTATTATGCAAAACCAGTAAAACATCTGTGGTTAAAATTGACTGGAATTCATATGTTGTCTATAAAGTTGTTTGAAATAGTAGTGCCTTTGTTTGAAGTTGTTATTCTTGGTAATTTTCTAGGATGAAGGAATTGACCAATCTAATTCATTTAAAGTTGCATGAATGTTAGGATATCTGTACAGTTTTACTCTTGAAGAAAACCATCTGTTCCATGAGACAACAGCTTCCTCTCTGAACTGCTCATATAAGGAGAGAACAGCACTATTACTGCAGGGAGCTTTGTACTGCATTTCAGTGTTTGACAATAGCTCACAGAAACTTTTTCATATGTAGTTGTGCATGTCTGTCATTCATCAGAACATTCTTCTGAGTTCCCAGTGATTTCCACTGCGTGTCTTCCCTTTCAATTACCTGTGATACCATGTACTCAGCCTGCAGAGAATTTGAAGCCAAAAATAAAAGTAGTGTATATGTTGGATTGAGTGAAAACTGAGCTCCTTAGCCTTTCTGGGGAGACATATATCTAGAACTGTAGTCATTTGTCAGCTCCGACACTTAGGCAGCACTGACAGTTACACTCTGAGGTACCAAATTATTTGATTTCTCAAAAAGGGAGCAAGAGTACAAATCTGTATGACACCACTTTGTGAATACTGATTGACGTTTTGTGGTAGTTACTATGTGCTCTGTAAAATCAATTTGGGCTGGTACTTTTTCTTTTCTCTGCGAGTGCAATATCCACTTCCCTGCACTGTTGTCAATTCACAGGTGGGACATCACTGTTTGGTACTAACAAGACCAGTGAAGTGCAGAAACATTTTGGGTCACTGCGCTCACCGTTTTCCCTCTTGCAGATAATTTCCCTCAGTTTGTGAGGAGAAAGGGAGCCTGCTCAAAGATTTGTAAAAAGGGACTTCATGAGCCTCAGGTTACTGTAGACTTGGTTCTCTCTGTCCCTTGGTCTGTCCATGTGTGCTCTTCTACGAACTACTTTTATGTGCAGGGAATAATCCACGTAGCAGTAGAATTGGTTGTGATTAAAAGGCTATGCAGACCAAGCTTAGGGTGATGTTGTCTGGCCCTGAAAATTATTTAGGTGTCCATGCTTTCAGATGTTTGATTGAAATTCTGAACTGTCTCCAGGGTTATTCTTAAATTAGCTGCTCTTGTTGAACAGACATCTAGACATCAGTGAGGACTGCTGCTGTTTCAGTGCTCTTCCTCAGGCAGCTTTTTCTTGCCATTGAGTATCTTTTTTATTTTCTTTTTCACTACATATGTATTTCATATGCTTCCACATGTTACGTGTTGCAGACTCTAAAAGCAGGAAAATTGTTTTGCGAGGGAGAAGTTCAACTGTTATTCATTTTGAGCTGTAACAAATACTCTAAATTATGTTTCTAGGTTTTACAGAAAGTCTTCAACTTACAAACCACTTGTATAAATATGGATGACTTTCCCAACACTTTTTTTTTTTTTTAAATCTGATATAAGTTTTACTTTCCTGAATACTGAAGATAGCAGAATGACAGAATTAACTACAGGAAGAGCCATGAACAAATACTGCTGTCCATGAATATTGCATTGCCTCTGAGATGCAAGTTTCAAGAGTCCCTTAAGATGTTATTTTGTAAACAGTGCTAGTGTAAACCAGGTTTAGGAAATGACTACTGTTTCTTAATGGCTTTCCAGCAACATTAAGTGCTCTTTCATCCAGAAAAACAAATGCATAGCAACTAGAAGTTTAAAGTGGCTTTTATTTATATGATCTGTACCGTTGTCAAAGCAGAATTTTCTAAACATTTAATGATCCAAGCAGTTATAATTTGATGTAAAATATTCCAGCCTCATGTTATCGACATAACTGGCAAAATATTTTAAAACGTTTTACTCTTGACAACTGTGTTCTGATATGCCTAAATACTTCCCATTAATTTTACCATATTTACCAGTTCTGATACACATCTTCTTCCCTAATATCTCCCTATTACCATACTTGCCTTGTTTTGCCTTGTTTTGAGTTTTGCCTTGGTTTTGTACATTTTAATTCTCTTTCATCTATTTCTTAGTTCTCTACATATAAATAGAAAAGTAAAATAAAGTTGCTGTCATCTCATTTGATTCTTTGTGCTGCCATTTGCTTTTGGAATAGCAAGTGAGGGCTGCCCTGGCCCAGAGAGAAGGTGTGTTCAGCAACTTGCTGCCCTATGCATTTCCCTGGGGCTTCTTGGCAGCTGCAGGGCTGTGGCAGCTTTGGTGGGTAACAACAGTCAGAGTATGGTCAGAAGTGAGGCAGTTTATAGCACCACCCTGAAAATTTAACCCATAGCAGCAGCAGCTCATGCTTTTGTCAGAGATGCTTTTACAAGGACTTTGAAGAGGGTGACATGGTCTTCTCAGATATTGCCTAGTGGCTGCTTAGCTGTTTTTTCAATAACACTTGGAGTTGCTCTCCAAGAGATGATGACCCAGCCCTCCTTAGATTGCATGATATTACTATGTCACCAACGCATCATAAAAATGTTGCAGAAAAAGTGCTGAACTAAAAAGTACTGTTACTGGGGCCTGGCTGTTTTTTGAACAATTTAGTTTGCACAAGCACAGAATAATAATTGCAGTTGAAGGAAAAAGAATGTACTACAGTTGTGCCATGCGCAACCTGGGTCACAGGCTCTGCTAGCTATGCCTGTGCCACCATCCCTGTGTAAAACTTCATCAGCCACTTTGCTTCTGAGGAAGCAATGATCAGGAAATATATGTATGTAAAGAGCCAACTACCTCTGACACGATTCTAACGGCAGAAACCTCCCTTATTAAAAAACACCTCGTACCTGCCAAGGCTGTTTAAAAATGCATGGAGCTAGCTATCTGGTAAATGTGTGTATGTCTGGGTACCTAGCATTTCTTTTGAAGAAAACAGCACCAACAGAACCATTTTGTCTTGTTAACAGCTGAAATTCCTTCTGCAGCTTGTGTGATAGCTGTGACTTTGCACACCAAAAGAAGCAATCTGCTGCTCCTGCTAATCCTTTCAGCCCCTCCTGAGTAATTCTGGGGCTATGTAACCTGAGTTCATCAATGTTAACATGAAATCAAATAAATATTTTTCAGAGAGTATTAAAAATGTTGTTTATAATAAAAGTCCCGTAATTCCCTTCTTAGTGTGTTTTGCATGTGCTAGCAGATGGAAGGCTTTCCATGCAGGCTGTGCTGGGAGAACACCATCTGCTTAGCTGGGCCACCATCTCTGTGCCTCATTTGCCAATCTGGTTCTGAAGTGTGGCCTGAAAACGCTTAGCTTTTTGTCTCCCCTTTGTGAATCCTTTTCCAGCTGTTATGTTTGGGTCTCTTCCTCCTGCATCTCTGTGATTCTGCTTCTCCTTATGCATCTACAGATCACAGCTCTCTGTGCTCTTGGTGTCACATGCCCCTAGCAGTGATGACAGTCTTGATTCCCCAGCAGTTTTCAGGATATCCTCTCCCAGGGCACATAATACTCCTTTAGTAGAGCAATGCAGTTTTGAGACTTTTCAAGCTAGTGTAGCATATATGAAATTGAAAAATTATTATGTTTCTAGTCTGGCCATTTGGTTTTCTAACCTGAAAACATGATGGAGGCAAAGAGCGTTAGCAGCAGGAGCTGAAGTATAAATGCAAATAATTTGCTATTTTATTTCTAAAATGTAAAAATATCAATTGAACTGATGTTATCTTACCCTACTGTAGGCACAAGAAAATATCATAATACCTGCTTAGAAGAATGCCATGTCTTAGAGGTATTGCGCCGTGTCCTAAAAAAATCTTTAGAGGTACAGTAGGTTTCTGTATATCTACCAAATGGGGCATGAACATTACTTTCATTTTCTAAGAAGTTCATTAACAGCAAAAATATTAAAATGCATCAACAAACTGAGTCACCTAGTTACACTCACAGCATTGCAAGTTTTCATTTATCTGCTCTGGAGCAAAGCGGGGCAGCAGTAAAATTGCAACAAACTGCTGAGATTCAGTTTCTGGCAAATGACCTTGCAGGGATGCATATTCATTAATCTGCCAAGACTATGACCCATATCTCTGTTCCTCCTGTGTTGATTGGGTTTGCCTAATTATATCAGCTGTCACCTCATTCCTGGTGACATCACAGGTTGACCTGACCTAAGCCCTGTTCTTGAAGCGGAAGAGGTGTAAGGAGTGTAAGGAGGATGGCACAGGGTCTGCTGGACAGGCTGCAGCCTCAGGAAAGCCTGTACTTAACTTTCTCAGATGTTGTGTTCAACAGATATGTGCCAGGGGTTAGATTGGAAAATTCTTATTTTAGATAAGGGAAAAGGTGGCCTGCACCTTTGGAAGTAGTTAAAGGATTAGTAATTTTGACCTCAATTCAAAGTGTCTTGTTTTCTTTTCCTCAGTGTAGATAGGCTCCCAGAAAGGTTTCTTCCATTCCATGAAAAGTATGGAAAACACAGAGTCTTCTACACCTATTCAGCCAGTCCTGGGCCTTTTGCTGCTCACCTGCCTTTTGCTGCTCACCTGTGCTGGAGCAGAATGGCAACATCCACTATGAGGTTTTCTCTACCTTGAATTGGCCCAGCCTGTAAGAAGCACATGCCAGAGAATAAAGGGGCATCTGGAAACCTCTGGTTTATTCTGTGTCAGTTTAAAGGCAGGAGAAGCCAACAGGGTGGTATTTGCAGGGTGTGAATTTCTCTTTGCTATTCTTACAGGTTTCTTTCCATGTTCAGAAACAAACAATTTATAAATGAAGTTTAAAAATTCCTGTTAGAATAAAACTTGTAGCCACAAAAGCACATTTATACTCAAGCAAAATTATATCTGAAAAAATTATGGCTAATAATTTTAGCCATAATTTTAAACTCTTACATTGTTCTCGGATATTGATTGGTTTTCAATTCCGTAACTTTCTAGTTGGTATCTTTTGTACTTAAATGAGTAGTAAAAGCTTTAATTATTTGGCTTGCTAGAGTTAACTCTTTGAATTATTTTTTTAGTGGAAAGATGTATAACTGAGTAGCAAATATTCCAGTAGGAAAATGTATGTTTTAATGATACACGATAATGACTCTCAGTAACCAAAGGTTTGCGGGTTTGGGGTGGGATTGTTTCATGTTATCTTTGTTTCTTATGAAGAAAATTATTTTCTCCTGAAAATTGTCAAAAATTCTCCCCCCCCCCCAATTTTCTAAACTTTATTCAGCTGGAAAATGGGAGCCTGCCTGTCTTTGCAACCAGCCTTTACTTTATGATTTCTTGGTGTTTAGTTCTGAAAATTATTGCTCTTTTTCTCGTATGTCCATATTTAGAGTATAAATTCTTGAAAATTAGCTTTCTATCTAAAGCCAGGAAGAACTATTTAAAATGTTGTATTCAATCTGTAGAGTGGATTTATAAGTTGATTTTGGGTACATACATCAGGGTTTAGAGAAGATAGTTAAATGCATATGTGTATATCTAGATTACCAGCTATGCAAGATCCATTTTGCACTGCTTAAAATTGAAAAGCAAGTCTCAGAAACATTCATTTAATCTTTTTCCATCGAAAAAAACCTGTCATTATTCAGTGGCAAAAAAACCCCCAACTCACCTAAAAATGCTACTACTTTCATAAATAGTGCATATGTAGTAGAATCTTTACTGTATGAGGGCCTGTCTGCATTTACAGTTTCACGAGTAAGTTGGCAGAGGGAGAGGTCTGTAACGCAGGCACCGCTTTTCCCTTTGTATGAAGTCACAGCCCTGCGCATTTCCTTCCAAGCTCCATAAATTGTTCTGGGGCTCCGCCAGCCACTCAGCTGCTCGGGCCGGCGAGCTCTTGTCGTGCCCGGCTGGGTCAGCCGCTTCCATTAGTGCCTGCTCCAACGCACGCTGCGCGCTCGTCTGCCTCGCTACGGAGAGGGCTGTTGCTGGGAACCGCTCCCTGACCCAGATAGAAAATTATTCTTCTCACTTCCCAAGCAGAAAATCTTCATCTTGGCTGCCATGCACAGTGTTGTTCACAACCTCCAGACTGAATTTTTATATTTTCTAATTCGACTCAGAGGAGAAAAAACATGGAGTAATCACTTCATGCCACGATGCTCAATAGGGAAGCCACTTGAAACTCTCTAGACAGATGGTTTTAAAATGCTTTTTCAGTATGTATTTAATAGTAATTCAGTATGTATTTAATTTAATTCCTTCATTGATTGTTTTGCTTTTGACTAAGAGATCAAAGTCCTTTATGCAAATGTTGGTTTAAGCTATTATTTTCATCATATTAGAAACAATAAGGAATGGACAGGCCTAAAATTCTCAAATTGTAGTTTGTTCTCAAATTTCCTCTTGCTTTGAACAGGAGCTGATTTGATTATGTATCAGAATGAAATTTAAAGATGTTGGATGCTGTCTGCTAGCATCATGCTTTTTCCATTTTGACCAGCTAAAAAGATCTTATTTTAGCTCCTGGCTGCATATTACATTTTAGTTTCATACTTACTACAGGATTTTACAACATCTTGGTTACCTGTTGCACAGTCTACTCTTATTTGGTAGTCTTCGGCCCCTGAACTGCTCCAGATTGAAATACAGATTGAAAATGTTTCTAGTAACAGCCTAGGGTCAGCTGGTTAGTACTGGGGCTGTGCGGGGTTTGCTGAACAAGCTGAATCCCATAGTGAGAAGAAATTACACAAAACAAGTAATGTTAAATCTGATTCCCTGTGACCCGTTACACACTGTAGCTAGTCCTATCATGAACAAGGTTGTGGAGTCCCAAGGAGCCTGTAAAATATTCCTGGAGCTCTGCCAGATATGTAATAGGTGATGTCTGGACTTTGACCATCTGCGGATTTTTTTTTTTTTTTACAAGTTATTAGGTCATATATAGTGCCTGACCCAGCCAAGTTCTGCAATAACTGTTTCTGACAGTAGAAACTTTTGTGTTTTAAAGTTAGGAGGGTATTATTCTCTTTAAGTTGCATTGAAGACAAAAGGGGACAGTGAGAAACTGAAGCAGTTTCTCCAGTTTCAGGTTCCGCCTCTTAATTTGCAGAGAGGATTGCTGCTGTCACCTTCATGAGGTCATGAGTGTTTCCAAACTGCTGGCATTGAGGCAACTTATTTTCACTTCTAACCATGGTTTTTGTGGGGGTCAGTGCAAACTCCTTCCTCCTTCTCCTCATCCAGTGGCTCTGCAATGCTGCCACTTCCAGTCTAATTCACTGCTTCATTTTTTAATCTGACAAAATATGCACTGTTGTACTTTTCATTAACTAACTAATACTAAAGAAACACGACTGAGTTGGGCTACAAATGACAAATTTGAAGTTAGCATATTGTATACCACATGTTGGTGGATGTTAATGAGCTCCCTCTTCTCCTAGCCTTGTCACCTCTGATTCAGTCATTAGATGACAAGGCTCTGAAAAACAAAGTAAATCCAGACTACCAGCAATTCATTTTCTGCCATCAGAGAGGATTTCTCTATCCATCTCTGGGAGAAAATCAATTCGATTTAAATTTTGTTTTGGCCTTATAGGGGATGAAATTACAACAGGTAGTATTTTCAGGGCAAGAAGGGGCAGATCCTCCTGCCTGGACCTGATATCTAGGAATGGAGCTTCTGTGGGACACAGAGCTCTGCGTGGGTCCGTGGTCATTGTGGTACTTCCCCCTTGCCCTGTGTATCTGCTGCTTCCTGCTCTTGTAGCCCTTCAGAGGGGGAGAGTAGGCTGGGTGGTTTGCTCTTTGAAGTTGAGGTGACATATATGTCATATAGGGTAATGGCAGGAGTGATCCAAGTCTTTTTCTCTTTGTCTCACATGCTCTGGGGCTCTCTCTGCTTCAACACAGTTTGCTGGAGTTTATTGTGATGAAAGACAGGACCTGGAAGCAGAGGCTGGCAGCCTGTATGTCTGTCAGCAGCCTGGGCAGCTGTGAGCAGAGTTTAAAGAGAGAGAAGCAGCTTCCCTGTCTTGGTGTCCCTATCGGCCTTTGTATTTCATCATCTGCAACAACACAGGCAAACATGTGCAAAGTCAAACATGGACACCATCCCACTAAACTCTTTGTTTTCCAGTCACTGTTGACCTTGGCAACAAAGCCAAGGCATTCTGTGCTTTGCCTTAGCCTAAAAAGGCTGGAAAGTTTGAGCTCAGCATAATTGTCACACAGCTAGTCAAAGTATGACTTTTCTCTCTTTGGTTTGGTTTTGCTGTGAGTCTGTGTGAATACAAAGTGCATTATTAGCAGCTTATATTAACTCCATATGTAACTAATATATTATTTAAGGTGAAGATAAGAGTGAATGATCATGCATTCCCTATACAAATTATAACACAACTGTATTAGATTATTTCCTTGTTTTAAGAGTTTTGATTACTATGAAACAATGATGATGTCTTAACATTATGAATAAAACCCTAAGTAATATGCAAAATAAGTTTATTTATTTGATAACATTTCAATAGATACTAGGCATAATGTAGAACATAGCCCAAAGTAACAATTCTCATTCAGCAGTGGGAATTTAATTTCACATAATTTTTCAAGGTCACCCTATCTCTTTCACTTGGGATTTACAAAAAATAAATGAGAGTGGGCTCATAAAATCATATTGGATTAATATATACAGGTTTTTAAAGACATGTTGGATAAATATATATAGTAATTATAGTGTTTTAGAAGTGCTATCGTTCTTTGCTAGTATTCATAATCAGAATTGGGGGAATATCTCCAAAATGTTGTATTCAAAATTCAGCCTTTATGGTGTGCTTGTTTTGGATTTGAATCTATTGATGCACAGTATCCACACATCTCTTTACTTTGTTACAAGTAGGCAACTAATCAATAACTTAAATTTTGGCTCTGTTACATTTTTTATATTTCCTCTTTCTTTGATATAATGAAACTTTTAAGAAACACATTATCTTGTCTCTCATACTTCTTAGAAAGGATTCTCCATTAGATTTCTGAATAATTAGGGAAGATATTAAAATTAAGACATTTTTAAAAAACAAATTCTCTTTTAAAATTGTAAACTCTTGCTGTTGGCATTGACCATTTATCGCATTTAAAAATGGTGTGTCCTCATGTGCACACGTGAATAAGTGTCTCAAGTAACGACACTGGTGTTTTCAAAGGCACAGATGGCAGCTAAGCAGTTCAGTCTTTGTTGGCCCAACATAGGACCAAACATTCTGTCACAGCTGTGGGAACTAATAACGAAGCAGGAAAACTGATCAAATGTTATAAATTACTCAGTTTTTATTTCCAGGAGTCAAGTAGGAAAGAGAAATGTCTTCGTGAGTGTAGGGACTGCATCTGTTTGAATGGGCCCTTTACCTTTCTTCTGGTGATATAGAGGAGGTACAAGCTGGTGCAAACTATAGTTTTATCCACTTTGAGGTATCTTTCTGCTGATGGGGCAGGTCAAGGGAGGTTTTAGTTAAAGGGTAATGGTTCTATTAATTACAACGTTTTGCCCTGTGTTATTTTAATGAAGAGAGATTTCATATGGGAGTGTGAATCTGCTCAGCTGTAGGGGATGTCATCTATATTACCCTTCCTTGAAGAATAACCATGGCTAATACATGTAAAGTGCTTTGATTAGGGAAGGGGCTAAACTTGGAAGGTGCTAAAAAGCACTCTGTGATGGATGTGGCAAGTCACTTTTATGAAGGCACTTACAGACCAACTTCCCCGAACATCACATAGCTCATTGCCTTTGCATGCAAATTCCTTCTGCATGAAAATTGAGGTCCAAGGGGAAGTAAGTGCAATTCAGGATCACTTCCTAAATCTGCAAGCAGGGAAGCACATAAATCTGAGAGATCTGGTGATAGGGGACCGAGTACTAACCCTGTTTTGATTCTGAGCATCTCTATAATTGCACAGCTGTCATTTCAGATGATGTGTGTATAATTCTGCTGTGTCATCTGCATAGTGGTTTAGGGAATTAGAAATAGATTACAGCATTACAGGACTCAGTCCTGCAAAGATTTATGTGGAACATTTTGCTCTCTTTCATTATGGGGTCATCTATGTCATTCTGTAGGAACAAAATTTACATTTGTTTTCCTTGCTAGGAAACTATTGCAGGAACAATAGTGAAGAGTATGATAAGAAAGATACTTAGTAACCAGTCCTCAAGTTTTGTTTCCAAGAAAAACAGGCCTAAGTACTATATTCTGAAATGATATTTTATATTCTGATATTCCGTATAAACATGTTTGTACTGCTTACTCTTTTTTAAATTTCTGTTTTAATATTTCCTTTTCTTTTTTTTTCCCCCAAATGAAACCTAAAACCTGTAGTTTCATTCTGGAGCAGAAATCAGTAGCCCAAATTTTAATAACCCAGAAGTTATCCACCTGTCCAGTTAATTCTTCTCTGCAACCCTTCCTAATCTTTGCTGTTCTCCTGTTCCCTCCCTGAGATACCTAAAGAAAAGTAAAAAGCAATACTTTCTCAGGGGCTACTACAAAATCTGCTCTCCTGAATGCTTCTGTAGCAGAAAGTCCAAGTGAATTTGCTGCTGGGTAGCTCCTGAAAGCTGTGGCATTGAGAAGAAATCAGTCTGACCTCCTGAGTGGATGCTAATCCCTTGTTGGGATTAGCAATCTAGTAAAATGAAACTAATATTTGAAGATGCCTGTATTGCTTGTAATTACCTCGCTGATGAGAAGTACATAAATCGCATGGGAAATCCTTGTGCTATTTTCTTTCTGTGATCTGTTTTGATTTTTTTCATGAAAATTCTTAAAACTGTAAGGAAGCTGGCACCTTTGCATAGAGACTTGCTGGTTGCATTGGCTGCGAGGAGGACTCTTTCACTTCTGATCACAGGCATAATTTACCCTGCATGCCATACCTTTTCTGGCCCTGCATGTTTATGCCCTGTTTTCGGGGCTGGGAATATGCCTTCCCTCGTGGTTGTTTGTCAAGGTTAAGTCCGGTGATTAACATATGTCAAACTTGTGTGACTTATAAGGGAAAATAAAAAAATTTTAGAGGACTCTGCCTTTGGTACAGAATTAGAGCACTGCTTCAGTTGAAAGTCTCATTAAACTTGAGAACAATGAAAACCTGAAGGAGAAGTGACATTGCTTTTACTCACTTTCTGGATGCAGCAGACCTTTGGGGATTGCAGGGGAAAGAGGTGTATTTGTGCATGGCTTTCCATGTAGTGACAATAACATGAAATTAATATGTGTTGGTCATTCAGAAACAAAATGAGTAACATTACTGCTCCCCTTGCTGGGATGTTGATTCATGTTCAGTGAAGTGAACAATGCCCTCCACTGCACTAGCTGACTTTGATTTCAAGTGGACAGTTCACAAAGTTATCTACTTAGCATAACTCTGCCCAGCTGGCAGCACACTCAGAGTGCAGAATATAAAGCTGATTCTGCTTGTGCATGCTTTTGAGTCAGTCAGCCTAATAGATTCTAGTAGCATTCTGAGCTCTTTATAGAGCCAATTAGTGTTAGTGAAAAGTGAAAGCAGCAAAACTTAGGAATTCATCTTTGAAAAATTGTTGATATTGTGTGACTGCTTAACAGTATCACCCAAGTAGCAAGTGTGGCAGCTGTACAGTGGTCTAATTAAGTTTTTCAGGCCAGGTGTTCAAAAACAAAATATCAAAAGCTCATATATTTTAATGAGTAAATTTTCTTCTAATCATGTGTTTGCCAGTCATGTGGGCTAAAATGAAAATGTAACCTTTCTTTATTCTGCGTTCTGTCTGATTCCCTCCTTGGTTAATTTGGACATGTCTATTTTACACATTCAGCTGTTGCTACTGGACCACATGTGGCTGCACATACTCAGTGTCTGCCATATCTGTATCACTGGGCAGAAATTCCTGTTAGAGAAGGAGTCCTTGATATCATGGATCTTTCACAACAAAACAGAGACTTCTCTGGAGACAGTAGCAGTAAAGCCTTTGACATGACAGAGGATGAGGGCTCCATCCTGAACTGAACTGAAATCCAGCTTTCCCTTTAGAAAAGCACAGTTACACAAAGGAAAGGATGATGCTGACGGTTTTGAAAAATTGCGCTTAGAGGCAAAGTCAGTAATGAGTGGTAAATGCATGTGTCACATTATCTGTTGTTTAACGATTGCTGTGGAAAGACTCATTACAAAGTAAGTGAGCAGCATCTTACCTGGACCTGGAAAAAGATAATATGCATAAAAGTAAAACAGTGTTTCTCAAAAAGGACTTTTAAATGAAAGGCTAATCAAAATAAGCTTTAAAATAGTGTTACCATTCCATCTTGTTCTCTAGATATGAGAGATACTATTTATAACTTGGAGGATTTTGTCTTGGTTTTTCTTGACCTTTTGGAAACCCAAATCCTTCTCAGGATTCAAACTTTAGGGCCGGGAGTGTTAAGAAAGTTCCATAGGAACTGTTATGAGCTAAATGCTGGGCTGGCAGGAGTCTGGCATGTAAGCTATAGGGTGACACTGCATCTACTCAGATAATGGTGGAGGTCGTGTATGTATGTTGTAGTATGAGAAAATCATATGCTAAAAAGACAAGAAAATAACAGTCCTACAAAAGGTAATTCTTTCAGGAATTTATATTAGAGTATTTTCAGCACGTCCTCACAAACCTGTGTGAGCTGACAGAAGCAGTGACATAGGAAATCCTAAGTACCGTGTCAAACAATAGAAGTACTCATGTATAACGAGCTACTCATGGTAGATTTAGTATCCTTCATTCATTTTTTTGTCATCTCATGAAGAGATATGTAGACTAAAAGTCTTATTTTGAAATTCCATCTTTGCTCAAAATTTTTATGTAAGGGTACTTACTACTACTTATTTCCTCACATGCAAGCGTATTGCATCTAATTTTGGAACATGGTGTATAATGAAGCTGAATCATCAGTTGCTTACACAACTTTTTTAAAATATAAAATGCATCTATTGAAAAAATGGTTTTTTAAGGGGCAGTGCATAAAGACATAATGATTTTTGAGGTTTGAGGGGTCTTTTAGCCACCTAAACTTTTCACTGAAAAAGCGAAGTCTTCAGTTGAAATTATAACTTTCAGTGACAAATGAAAAATACAGTGATGATTTTGCTGCTTATTAAGCATTAGGTGCACTTGAAAGCTGAGTATAGGTTATACTCAAAACCCCATGCTTTCATAATCTTAGACGTCCCTAAATTATATTCAGTTGGCTGTTATGTTAAAGAGAGATTTTCTTTAATGTGGGATCTGGTAAAACTCAATGAATGAGACAAAAAAGCATTTGAAAGCATAATCAACTGCTATTCTAGTGAGTGAAAAAAAAGACAAGCTCACACTGTTAAATATGACATCTCATTATTAGATATACAATGAAGCCAGCTATATGAAATGCAAATTGTTGAAGCATGCAGTTATTTAATAATCTGTAACTGTTTTCCCATATTTGAAATAATTAAAGGTTCTGATTTCTTTATCTGTGCTTTTCCACATTGTCTTTGATTAGCTGTTTCTATATTTTACAAAATGTTGTCATTTCTCAAATTAGGTTGCAGTAATTATTGATTTTTGCACTGTTATTTGTGTATTACTCAAGCACCTAATATGTGCTTAATGCTTATATAGGGAACATGCCTCCTCCCTGAAGAGCTGACTGTAAATAGGTCTTGATCCTGAGAACAATGAATGATGCAGGTGGCTTTTGGCAGATGAGTAATCCCTTCCTGACCAAAATACTGCTTGCGTATATTTCACTCTATTGAATTAAGTGAAAACATGCTGGTGTGTCTTGCCATGAGTCCTAAATGAGAAGTAAAAAGGCTGAGTATTTGCATTTGTGCTATGTGTACTCTCTTTTCTCTGCTTAATTTAAATCAAGATGTAAATCTGCAAGTGATTTTTTTCTGGGTTTGAGGTTGGGTTTGGGGTTTTTTTGCATACCCTACTGGATGTGGAGTCAGAGGAATTTGGTTTGGGGGTTTAATTGTTTGAATTTTTCATCAATTAGGGCATTACTCTTTTCCTAATAATTCACAATATTGAATCCTGCAAATCTATTTAATGGTAAGAAATGTTAAGGAATTTTGTGGTGAACTTTAAGGTGGCATAACGCCATTGTCAGTTGGGAGTTGTCATTCTTCATTCCCTCTTTTCTAAAGAGCGTAAGAGGTATTGTGTCATTGCCTGTATCAATTAGTAAATTAATAGCTTCTCGTCAAGTGTTTTGAATGCAGTAATTAATGTCAGTTCAGGCCATGTGTCACAGCCTGGCAACCCTGCAGTTCGGAAATGTTTTGAAGTTACCTGGGGTCACAGGAAGAGATGCAGGGACAGAATGGATAAAAGAGGTTGCTCTTGGTCCTGATGTGTGTCTGTGCTTGCACATGCTCTGGATCTCCACTGTGCCTAAGCAGAGTGCACCCACAGTGCATTGCGTGACTGATTTGAGCCCCTGTATGCACACACTGTACATACGTGCATATTCACCATGGGAAATCCTAGACAGAGGGGTGGTAGCCCAAGCCTTCTTGCCCTAAGTCAGCACTGGGATCATCAGGGCCATGGAGCTACTGACAGCTAATGGCATTATCAGTCCAGCTCTCCTGTGTGCTGCTGGCTGTACAGGCTTACTTGCCTTGCCTGTGAAAAGTTTGGGATAGACCTCTGACAGCTCTAAAACAAAACACCATGTTCTTGTCAGTGATCAGAGCAATTATTTTCAATTCAGTTTAAAGAAGAGACCTGGCTACAAGTAAATTATTTGCTAAAAAGATAGGGTCCTGTTTGGCAGTGCAGTTAAGCTCATCCCATGGCCAGCTGTCCTGGAAGGGCACAGACCTGCCATTCTTCTCCTGCAAGCTCCCAGCATCTCCTTTTGCTCAGGTGCTGAGGCTCATCCAGACCCTCAGGGGAGTCAGTTCACAGGAGCTAAACTAGCAGAAAAGGTGTGTATATAGAGTATCTCCTCTGCTCCTTGGATCAACTCATTGTAAGCTGCCCAGCAAAGGCAAGAGAAAGTGTTAAGGGAAAGGAAGAGGGAAGGTGACAGAGCATGGGAACCCCTTTATCAGTAGCAATGGGACATTATAATGTCAGACTGTACCACTGTGATGGTCATAACTAAAGCAGTGGATGCTCATCAGTGTGGCAGATGGTGTTCCGTAATGAGGCATGGAGATGTAAGGGGATAATCCTGTATTTAAAATGAACCTAGTTCTGTTCATAACTCTGTCACAGACTTGCTGCAAAGCCTTGAGCAAACAGTTTCTCACCTCATTGCATGTTTCTCCAATTACAGTGAGGATCATATTGCCTTCTTATCAACAGCTGCTATTCAGGTGCCTAGATGTCCTCTGGTAGGGAACATTATGAAAGTAAAACTATAAAGTGCAGCACTCTAAATATGGAAAATTAGTAAAGGATGCTAATTTTCTGTACTTCAGTATTGCTTGGACCTACAGGCTTTAAAAAAAAAAAAAAGGAGCTTTCTTTTAATTAAAATTAAAGCTTCATTACTCCTGAGTAGATAAGAGCTCAATATGAAAATATCATTGCTATTCAGAACTACCATAATCTATTGCAAGTCATCTGTGAATCATCTCTAATTAACAAGGTGCTCTATTACAGGGCTTTCTGAATAATGGCAGGCTATTCTTTGCAACCCTCTAAGCTAGTCTATTAGTTGTTCATTATCTCAATTACTTTTAATATTCTGGAAAAACCGTTTGTGGGGTTTGCCTGACAAAGATCTCCAAAAAGCAAAGTTGCCACTGGAAAATAAGGGCATGAAGTTTGCCTCCCAACTCCCCAAGAAAGATATGCAGATTCTCTTAAATATCTAGAAATCAGAGCTGACATGGAGTTTTTGTGAAATGTTGGTGTATGAGCCTTAGACCCACTGTTTATTTTCAGACAGTATCATCAGAAGATGGGTTAGCTTTGAGAGGAAAGTACAAGTAGTGAAAAAAGACAAAGCATCAGTGTTTCAAGCTGAGAGCAAAGATATGCAACATACCAATGACTGGAAGACATTCAGTGTGGCTTTGTGAACTCTCTAAAAGACAAGTTACTCAGTCTGATAATAGGTGAGGGAGGAAAGAAAAATAAGTACGTATTTTCTACATCTAAAAATTTTAAATAGTAAATTTGAGCTGCTGATAGCAAGTTGTCTACACAGCCAATGTATATTGGCTTCAGCAGCAAACTGTCTCAGACCATTTGAGAAATTCAAACCTAGCTTAATATGAATTCAACAATCAACATTTCATGTGTACCTGCTAATTTAGAGATAATAGAGTGGGAAGGATTCTTATAGAAGTGTTTGTGAGGAAAGTATTTACCCTCGAGCACAAAGGGTCTTACCTGCTTAGGCAAGGACCCTTTGGTCATTGAAGGCTTAAGGCAGCTGCATACCCAGTGTGACCCATTTGGCAGCTGCCAGCATCAGATATGTTCCTTTGTATTTTCCAGCCTATGTTTCCTAAATCCTCATGCTATTTTTCACAAATGTTCCTCGCTCTTTCCAGGGACATGTGATTTTTTTCAGATACCTTTTCTTCCTTTTCCCTCCTGTGTCTCTTAAAGGGATTATTGTTTGCTGTTATCTTCCCATGGCTACAGAAGGTAAGTCAGACTGGGAGGACAATGAAGATGACACTGGTTTTGTTTCCACTTGAAAAGAGGAGCAATAGGAATAGCAGAAGTGATTAGCATTACTCCATTGAGATTTGAGATCCAAAGTGCCAGTAGTTTAGAAAATGTATTTGGGGTGATGAAGATAATTAGAACAGTGATGATGTGATACCATGATTCAAAACAAACAAAAAAAGGATGTTTACAAATAAGAAAACTGAAAAAGGGGCATTCCAGCAGTTGAAAAGGTAGAGTGTTTAGGAAGGGCTTGCAGAAGAATGAAGAAAACATACAGTAATACCCCCGTAGTATGGGAAGTGCCTAATATCTCATGTACATGATCTGAAAACATCACAGAGGAAATATGAAAAGTCTAGAAGGGGGTAATGCAAATGTCTAGAGACATGCCAGGATTTAGTTAAGAGATTGGCATTATTCCACAATTTATTGCTTATCATAAATGCGTAAAGCTTAGAAACAATAATTTCTGATTTGGGGCAGTTGTCCTTTTTTCCTGTTTTTTTCGTCCCCTTCCCTGTTTTGATACAGCAGCGTTGCAAGAAGTCATAGTAGTGTATGATTCATTTCTGATGCTGAGGTGCATGGAAATAAGAAAGATTTGAGTTGCTTCACTTCTCAAGAATCAAAACAGTCTGGTGAAAAGCACGTACTCAAATGAAAGTAATAGATACAACTAGTTAAATGCCCCTGTAAAATAAATGAGAAATGCTGCAGGAATATAAATCTGAACTTTTGTTCAATTTTGATGACAGTTCTTGCAAAGAAAAGAGTGCGATGACTTCACTTTGAAATTTTGAGTTTAAATGTATTTAACTTTTGATGCTTGCATAAATAAAAGCAATTTTCATTGAAATATAAATAATGACATTTTGTTATTTCATTATACTAGTCACAGCACATGTTGACATTTCTTGTGAAAAAATATACATATTTTAAATTTAGGAATAACTATGGTTCATGGTTGCTTCTTACTAATAAATGTATCTAATCATATACTGTCCATTTTGGGGAGACCTAGTCAAGCGTCTTATTGAAAAACTGCTGAAAAGGGCTATGAAGATGGCCAGGTTCTAGAGCGCAATATTTACAAGGAGAAGTTGAGGGAGTGGCTTTGTGTGCTTTAGTAAAGATGATGTCAAGGGGTGATGTAAGAGCAATCTACATTTATGAACAACAGTCTGAAGCTGAGGGTGCCAAACTCTTCTTGATACCACCAGGCAAAACAGTTGTGGTCAGTGGCTACAAGCGCAAGCAAGGGAGCCTCAGGTTGGATATCAGAAAACACTTGACCTAGATGACAGAGTGGCACTGGAGTTGGTCATCCAGCAAGACTGGGGAGTGTTCATCTGCAGGCAATTTCAAGATTTAGCCAGAAAAAGTCGTAGCTGAACTGATGTAGTGCTCACAACAGCCCTGCTTTGAGCAAGAGACTGGGCTAAGGATCTGAATTGATCCTTTTCCATTCATATTTATGTGCTTTCTATTGCATTTTGCTGTGGTGAAATAATTAAAAATATTCCATGGTAGGGAAGAACGTACAAGCCATTTAAGAAATGTTCTCAGAGTTCTTCTGAAACTTAACAGGAAATTTTGCAAATGTCTCTTTTGTCTGCCATGTCATGCATAGTTTTCAAAGATACCACTTTAAGCAGCTCTGACTCAGAGTGCTCTACAGAGCCACTGGCTTTGAAACTTCAAAATTTTAAAAGTGATTTTAAAATTGTACATTTATCTAAGAAATATGAGATGGTATTATTTATCCTGTAATTGCTTAGCTTCATTCTATTTCAAATAAAAATCCCCAGGAAGTGTCCAAGCAAAACTCAAATCAGGGTTAAGGGAAAATTCAGATTATGTATTAGTGGTTAAGAGGGGGAAATTTCTCAGAGCAATGTTGGAGTTGTCACCAAAACAAGCACTACTATATTTCAAGTTAATAGTATGCTGAAAAGAAATGGTTATTTATCACAGGAAGAAAACAGAATCATAGAATGGTTTGGGTTGAAAGAGACCTTAAAGATCATATAGCTCCAGTCCCCTGCCATGAGCCACTAGATCAGGTGCCCAGGGCCCCATCCAACCTAGCACTGGACTCTTGCAGGGATGAGGGAACCACAGCTTCTCTGGGCAAACTCTTCCTGTGTCTCATCACCTTCTGAGTAAAGAATTTCCTGGTAACATCTAATCTAAATATCCTCTCTTTTAATTTAAAACCATTCTGCTTTGTCCTATCACTATCTGCTTATGTAAAAAATCACTCTCCATCTTTTTTTATCAGCTCTCTTTAGGTACTGGAAGGCTGCTGTAAGGTCTTCCCAGAGCCTTCTCTTCTCCAGGCTGAATAACCCCAGCTCTCTCAGCCTGTCTTCACAGGAGAGGTGCTTCAGACCTCTGATCCATTTAATGGCCCTCCTCTGGACTTATTCCAAGTCCATTTCCTTCTTAGGCTGGCGGATCCAAAGATGGCATCAGGGAGCTTTCTGTCTTATTCCATTGAGTACACAACAGGTTTAGAAGTCCCAGTTAGAGTATACCACCAAGGAAGACTGGCTAAGTTTCCTGCTTAATTTCCAGGGCAACAGTGAACTACAAATCTGAAATAGTAATGGAGAAATTGAAGAAAATCTTCAAGTATTTTTTGTGATGAAGATCTACTAATTAATACTACTACTGAGGCTCCAATAAAAGCTCTTCTGTTCATGGCATCTACAAAGAAGATAGAATGATCAAGTCTAGGACAGGGCTGTGTATTGGGACACAAGCAGGGAGAGATGGTCGAGTGAGGGGAGGCTAAAAGCTCACTCTCATTTAGCATAGCCAAGTCAAGACTGGGAGGAGATACGACTATCCTTTAAAAATCAATCTGCTTGGAAAGGTGCTAGTGTAAGGGCAAAAGATTTTACCTGTGGTGCATCTAAGGTAGGCACTACAGTGAGTAGGAAGGTGAGTTTCTAGACAGCCTCCCCATGAGACCAACACGTACTGAAAACTTAAATAACTGTATGATGATTTTGTGATGGCATTGAAACAGCTTTATAAGAGTTCAAGAATGTTGTGTGTTGACTGGCTTCCTGTGGTTACATCCATGTTTCATTTGATAGTGGTTCTCAAATTCACTGAGCAATGTGCATCAAACACAAACTGTAAAGTTCAGGTCATGCCATTTGCACTCACACAGGTGTCTCGGACCTGTAGCACCCAGCCAGAGCTCAGGTTCTGCACAAGTGCTAGCATAAATACTACATACCTACAGAGATTTGTAAGAGGTGCATACTTGCATGTACAGTTATGCAGTTCTAGGAGAACATGGAGTTGCCTGACAGGGAAAGTATTAGCAGCCACAGAATAGATCAGATAAATGCCAGAAAATACTATCCAGAAAATCAATTAAGGTGCTGCCATTTGACACCACTGTAACTTGCAGCCTTAGTTCTGTACTACACTCCCAGTGTTTGGGCTTCTGCACTAAAGGGTAGCCCAGTATTGACTTTGGTAGGGTTCTTGGCTTTCCCAGTGGGTGAACTTGATACTTCTGAGTCATTTAAACAGCCTTCTGAATTTCTGCAGTGCAGCTGTAGGTTACTCTCTCACCCTTTCTGGGGTCTTTTTCCTTTTAAACAATCCAAGAACCTTTTATAGATTCAACTTTTTGGAAAGAATATAATATCAATGCATAATTCCAGGTTTTGTATGTTTTTAGCCAATTCACTCTGGCTAGTTTTATAATAAAGAAAAATACTTCAGGTCATTTTAAAATGTTCTTTCTATACCAGAGCTGTTACCTTAACCTTCACTGTGATCTGAAGGATAGTTTGACGTGGCCTGCTCAGTGATTCCAGTTCTGCTGGGCCAGGCAGCTGCAGTGTGCCAGTTTTGTATCTGAGAAGCCGGCAGTTTATGCTGGCACAACCCATCCCTGCCAACAGAAGAGGCAGAGCCACCTCACACGCCCACATTCCTTCCCCCATCACAGGAAAAAATATGGAGTAGGCACAGATATTTGTTTAGAGAATCAGATCAGGGAACTGAACTGGTTTAAAATTAGCATTCTGGGGTGGGGTTTGGCCCAATTTTAATTTGGACCAGTTATCCAGCTTGGTTCATTCTGTGGCTATGTGAATACTTGTGCCAACAGAGAGGAAGAAGGAAATGATGGCCTGGAGATGGCAGAGTGAGGCCACAAGTGAGGGCTTATGCCAAGACTAATGATATTCCTCTAATGAGCCAAGATCTTTTTGTCTAAAATACAACAAACCTCTACACAGCCTCCAAATCCATGTCTATCTCTGTGAGAGAAGCAGGTGGCTTTAGCTCCACCCCTCCTTCTCATGAAGAACTTGCTTCAGTTCCTGTTTCCCAGCATCTCTTATAGCTGCATCCATTTTACAGCAGGTTAACTGGGCCAGGGCAGTTGTATTTTCTTCTTCAGTGAAATCATAGAATCATTTAGGTTGGAAAAGACCTCTAAGATTATCGAGTCTAATCATTAACCTGGCACTGCCAACTCCACTACTAAACCATGTCCCTAAGTGTCACATTGACACATCTTCTAAATACTTTGAGGGATGGTGACTCAACCACTTCCCTTAGCAGCTTGTTCCTGCGCTTGACAACCCTTTTTGTGAAGAAATTTTTCCTAATATCCAATCTAAACCTCCTCTGGCAAAACTTGAGGCCATTTCCTATTGTCCTGATGCGGTTGCCTGGGAGAAGAGACCAACCCTCACCTCACTGTAATCTCCTTCAGGTACTCGTAGAGAGTGATAAGATCTCCCCTGAACCTTCTTTTCTCCAGGCTAAACACTGCCAGCTCCCTCAGCTGTTCCTCATAGGGCTTGTGCTCCAGACTCTTCTCCAGCTCTGTTGCCCTTCTTTGGACTTGCTCCAATACCTCAATGTCCTTGTAGTGAGAGGCCCAAAACTGAACACAGGATTCAAGGTGCTGCCTCACCAGTGCGAGTACAAAGCACTGCCTTCATCCTGCTGGTCACACTATTGCTGACACAGGCCAGGATGCCATTGGCCTTCTTGGTCACCTGGGAACACGCTGGCTCATGTCCAGCCAGCTGTTGACCAGCATCCTCAGGTCCTTTTCTGCCAGGCAGCTTTCCAACCAGTCATCCCAAAGCCTGTAGCGCTGCAACAAATCAAGACTCCCACCCAACTTGGTGTCATTTGCAAACTTGATGAGGGTGCACTCAATCCCCTCATCCTCATCAATAAAGATATTAAACAGGATTAGCCCCAAAACTGAGCCATGGGAGACACCACTGGTGACCAGACACCAGCTGGAGGTTTCAAATGTGATGTTTTTCATGTATCACCTCTACTCCAGAATCCAACAGATTTTAAAGATGTGTGTGCTAGAAGACACGCAATAATACTTCAAAACTCAGTCATGCTGCTAAAAGGATTTCTTTCCATTTTTCTATTACCAGTTGAAGTTTTATTACATGACAGGAACAGCCCCCTGCATATCCCTTTCTGATTCTCACTCATATTTCTTCTTGCATGTTTTTTGACCTTCTGAAGTCCAGAGATGTGCCATAAAATAGTGCCTAAACATCAGGTATCAGAAAGCAATCATGCTGCCTTCAAGCTCAAGTTTAGGTTTCTTTTTTTTTTTTTAGTTGTTTTCTGTTGTTTTTTCAACTTTCTTAAGAGGAGTGAGTCATGTATTTGAAGAGAAGAGCTGAGGAATAGGTAGTAAGAAGAGATGAAGAGAGAACTCTGGAGTGAAGGAAGGAACTAAAGAAGATATTGTAAATATTAAGAACATAGTAAAATCATGGTGATAAATAAAGCATTTTTTGGTCCCCAAGACATACAATAGCAAGGCTCTGCTGTGCCTTTTTGAAATGTTCCTTCATGTCCCTGCTTGCAGTTCCCAGGCAGACCAAATAGAGCAAGATGCCCTTGAAAAGCTCTTTGGAAGATTTCAGAAGTCTTTTGCTGATAATGGACGGAGGGAGAACCTTGTTACAAGTCTGTGTAGTAGTTGCATTGTTTGTTCCTCGTATCTGACGTATACATCTATTTTCTCCTTTGGGAGTTGAAACAAAAGAACAATCTCAGTCTCCTAATTGGTAGATGTTCTGTCCCACATCACTTTGCATGGTGAGGTTTCATACCAGATGTTAGAGGAAGTATCAGAATATGAAATCAAATCCCAGTAGCATATTGGTGCAAAGGTGTCACAATTCAGTGAAAGTCTATCATGTGAATCACACACTATACCCTGCAAGCTTTATGACTTTGAGGTGACTGCTTTGTGACATTAACAGAAGTTTACTGTTTACAGTTCAAAGGTAGGTGGTTCTTACACGATTTTTCATTGGTTCAAAAAAAATGTTTGGAGTCAAACATCAGCATTGCTAGTGAAGTAATGAATTTAATATTTACGTTGTGTGTTAAAAGATGTTTCATTTTGTTTGAAGAACACCACTGTACTTAGGTAGACAATTTCACTTGGGAAGAGTTTTATAACATTCTGGCCACAACTGTACATTTTCCCCATAGCATACTAAGTAGGATACCAGAAGTTCTGTAGGATTTTAATCTGTATATTGAAGTATATGAATAAGTATTTGAACTTTTATTAAATAGCATGGCTTACTTTATGATAGAATTAATGGTACATTTTAATTTCTTGTTAATGAAAAACAGATAAAACTGCCAGTTTTGCGTTGTGCATGTGGGGAAATAGTTTCTTGTTTCATATCTGTTTCTGTTGCTTATTTCTCTATATATCTCATTTTAGGGTTATTTCAAGATTTGGAAAGATATAAGAAATTCACAGAAAGATGTCAAAGGATTAAATTGACTTAATATGATCGCTTGCCATTTTTTTTGTCCACTAGATTGTCATTAGGTTATTCAAACATCTGGATGTTGAATATTCTGCGTGTACTCTTTATAACTAATTTCACACACTTGTTAGGTGAGTAGGAAGAGGTATTCAAGATGTTGAAACTTCTTCTGTATATTTGTTGAATCATCAGCCAGGAAGACTCACTTCCAGTGTGGGCAGGCTCAGTTATGCAGAAAGAACCTCATGCACTTCCTGCTGCCTGTTGACTTAGGTGAGAGAAGTGACACTATACTTTAAAGAAGATGACACTTTATGTATCTGAAATTAAATAAGTAAAAAGTCATCTAACATGTTAAATATATCCAAGTCATGGTGCAATCTTGTAACAACAATCAGCCCTAAACCAAGACATTTGCATGGCTTGTCTTTCTTGCCCTTACCTAAGATGCTTTCACTGAACTGTAGTGCCTGTCTCTGGACCCACATGGTCCTTGTAGTAAGCAGAGCCCTGTTGTTCATTCCTGCATCTTTGGACAGCTATTGGATGGCGGCTGCTGTGCTCTGATCCCAAGTGAGCTGCCTACATGTACACCTCTACAGCTGAGTGCTGCTGTGATGTTACACATGTGCAGCCCAGGGCATGTGGATGTTTTCAAAGGAGCTCTAAAAACTCAGGTTTTACTGCTTCATGATGCCACAAACTTTGGAGTAAATGCTAACATAGTAGTTTGGCTAGTACTATTCCCACATCCTTCTCAGTTTCTGGTGTTGTGAAATCCTGATGACAATTTCTTTAGCTTTACTATATAGAGTGCATGGAAGATGAGTTTAATACTGATTTTAATTTGTTAGCAGTAAAATAGGACCTTGGGCTATATTGTTCTGGGTGAATTAAGAAATCATTATGTGCCTTTGTATATATCAAATGGAATTAACTAACTTTTTGAAGGTTACAATGGTTTTGTAATTTTTTTTCAGTTTCACACTTCCTGGGTAGCTCTGTTAGACACAGAATTTAGACCTTTTTTTTCTCTGCCTGTTTCTTCAGCTTCCATGTCAAAAATAGGCAGGCAGAGATGTGCCTGTAATCTGGAGTTAAGTACTGTTACTACATTAATTTAAAGCATCCTTCAAAATTTGTCCAAAAAGCCATACAAGTTCAACAAGAAGGAAACTAATGCTAAAGATTTCAAGAGTGATTACTGATTTTTTAATTTATTAACTTTATTTTTGTTGTGTCTAACTCAGGATAGGTGTTCATACAACCTTAAGCCAAATTTTCAGTGAGTGTTAGGTGTGTAATATATTTTGAAAATATTCCGTATGTCATTTGTCCTGCTAGATGTAATGCCTACCAATGTAAATTTGCATGTCCCATTGGTTTGGGACATTACTCACAGCTGATCTGTTTCTGTAAACAAATCTAGCAAATATGTGACAGGCTTCAACTGAAATTTTGACTGTGAGCAATCATTAATCATTGTGTTTTCTCTGAAAGAGCTCTCATGCAGTGGCAGAATACTTCAGCCCCATTTTTTGGAAGGAGATTTAAAGCAGTTTTCTCTCTGCATTGCAGTGCAGGTGCAAACCTTTAGGGTCCTGAGTTTACACACCCACTTGTCAGAGTGCACTCCCTCTCCTTTCTGGCTAAAAATACCAGGAGGTATTTTATTCACTGAGGGCAGGAGATGCCATTTGAAAAGAACAAGAGAAAAACGGTGCAATCCACACCCCCATTCTGATAGAGGATCCAGGATGTAGCTGGATTTTGTACACGCCCTGGAGCTAGACATAGCTAGAGAGTTTAAGGTTCTTCAAGGTCATACAAATAGTTTCAGATATAGAAGAAGGATATTAATTCAGGTCACTCAGTTCAACTAAATATGATGCTTTTTGTATACCTAGTTAACTTTTGTACCTCATGTGTGTAGTTTTATTAAAGAATTAAAGGGAAAAATTTTACCTAAAACTGATTCTTTCTTGAATAAAAGTTTGCAAGCCCTGTTATACACTTGTCTGTTTCGCAGGGTTTCAGTGGCAAGCAGTGGTCTGCATTTCTGCTTACTGCAGTGTCCCCTTGCTCTGTTGATGACTATTAGAAGTAGAAATGGGGGCTTCAGTAAATGTTCCATGCCCTGTTTCTCCTGTTAGGTGTCTGATATCTTTCAGAGCCTATTAAGGGAAATTTGCCCATTAGCAGATTCTAACAAATGCCTCTCTTTTTAATATTTTTCATGGCTAGTCTGAATAAACAGTAAACATATGCTGTGCATAATTAAATTCTTCCATCCAGTTTTCTATTGTATAGTGTTCACTCCAAGTGATATTCATAAATATTCATATGATAAGACTGTTCATACTTCAGTTACTAAGTAGCATCCTTCTTTCCAGAAAACTTCCAGTCCGTTATAGGAGAACAGTATGATTTTCTGCTTTTTATCCGAAGGAAAGAAAGCAGAATTCTATCTTCAGCAATCTCCTTCATCCATGTTGGAGTAGAAGCTTACATAATATAAAGGAGATTGGATTTTTGGGTTCTTTGCCTTATATTTCTGTCTAAGCCACCAAAATTCAGCAAGACCAGTATATAGTATCAGCCAAGACAGTAAAATGCTCAGTGACATCACTAGAAAGCAAAAAAGAAAATTGAAGCTGACACTCTCCCAAGCAGATTGCTAGACAACGTAATCTCCATCCTAAAAGCAGTCCACAGCCAACTGACGTGTGTGTGGCCAGTGATGCTGTGATTGCACATTCCCGTGAGTCTATAAGAAGCAAAGCACATATGGGAGCAGTCAACACAGTAGTTGTGACACTTCCCAATCTCATGTTCAAGCACTTACACAAGATGCTTTTGCGAGAGTTAAAATGTCTGTCGCCTGGTGAAAACTCAATCAAATATTGTTCTCTTCTTCTGGAGCTATTATTTCTGCAGCAGTCCCAGTCTCCCTGCACAAATAAGAACAAGCCATATGCCCTCATAGTGCAGCTCATTTGATATGTCTGAAAGTAATGCTATCTTCATGAGACTGGTGGGATCTTAGGAGAGATTGAGGAATTGAGTTTAGGAAAGATTTTTGGGCAACTGAACCAAGGAGACCTCAATGGCCTGAATATGTGTCAGAGGAGGTTCAGGTTGTATATTAGGAAAAGGTTCTTCACCCAGAGTGTGGTTGGGCACTGGAAGACCCTCCCCAGAGAAGTGGTCACAGCACCAAGTCTGACAGAGTTCAAGAAGTATTTGGACAACGTTCTCACGCACATGGTGGAATTCTTGGGGCTGTCACATGTGGGGCTAGGAGTAAGATTCAATAATCCTTGGTGAGCCAACTAAGAGGTGGTTCACCCTCTTAGTGTCACTGTATACATTTTTTTTATCTTACTGTTGAAGTAGTCTATTGAAAGGGTTCAGTACTTTTGTCTCCACCGAAGCTACTCACATCCCTGCAAAATACCAATTTCAAATCTATCAAGAACTTGTTTTGATGCCCATTTTTAAGAACATTTGAAGCTGTTGAATGGAATCCACTAATTGGAATATCACTATATTGAGAAAAAAGGGTCTTTTTAAAGTCATTCTCTCTTGTGGTTGCTGCACTTCTATTTATGCTAGTTACTTTTCATATAATTGCCAGTGTGTTGGATAATGCTTTTAGCAACAGGGAAATGACATGTATGTGGGTATAAGAGGTACTCTGCTTTTGCCCAGACTCCTTAAGGCCTTGAGGTTACAAGTGCAAGATTAAACAGGCATTGCAGGGCTGTTATGTTGCTCTTGGGAGTGGAGAAGACTGTGTCCAAGGAGCCTGTGTCCTGCCAGTTCATCAGACCCAGTCAGACAAGATGTATGTCTGCTTTCTCTCTCCTTCTGAGCAGTGATTTTAATTTGCAAGATGGCTGAAGGGCCCTGCACCTCCCCAGAATCTTCTTGTAATTCCTATACAGAAAAGGTTCAAAATTTCTGAAGGTTGTGATGCACAGCCAGGAGGTGAGAGAAAAGGGAAAAAGCACTTTCCTTCCTCCCTATTCCGTTACATTCCCATCCAGCCAACATTGTTGATCACTCGTCACTGCTGGTGAGAAGAATGTCTGAGATGGCAACTCACTGCCTGTATTCCACAGTGCTGGCAGGGCAGTGTGCCTTTTGGAGAGAGAAAACTCCAGTGAAGTAAGTGGTATGCTAAACACGACAAGGTGCTTAACTGTGTAGGGCAGCTGGAAAGACTGAGACCCACACTGGTACGTTGGCATAATGAGAGCAAAGCCCAAGCATTTCTTTGGGCAAAGCCCATCATATATTATTTAAAGAAACATCAGTAAGAAAAATAGCCACCTCACATACTCACTGAGGAAACAAAAGCCATATGGCAATTTGTCCAGCATTCAAGATGAGGAAACAGCAATCACTGAGAGTCATATACCATCTAACCACCTGGGGGAAAGTGTTGTTCCTTATTCAGCTGATTGGTGTCTCTTGGAAACATCTGCTCTTGCTCCTGATTTTCTTTAATGACAGCATAAGTGGCACTGTGTAATTCACCTTTTCTGTAGCATTGTCTCTTGGACCTCTGTTGTGGGAGTCTCACTTTCCTTTTTTCTGCATGTTGTGTTCTGATAATCTTATTTGTTATGTCTATGATGTCTCTGCTTCTTATGCTTTCTTATTTCTCTCTGGATTTTTTTCTGGCTTTCTGAGGGACTCACTGAGGAAGGACAGTTAATACTGATTGTATTTACAAGGAAGATACTGTCAACTCATAGCTTTTACTTTTACAGTGATCGCTAAGTTTGCTTAAGTAGCGGAGTCAATCTGGGTTTGCTCATAAATTGTTGATTCACATAAAAAAAGTAGAAGGTCCAATTTGGACATGGGGCCTGATGTGCTGTGTAATGTAGTAATACAAAATTTCTCTCAGTAATTTTATCATCCAGTTCGTGGCAGATATCTTGGACTTGCATGTTCTATCGTTTAGAAACTGATGACTCATCTGGCATTGGCGACAGGCACCCTTCTCACTTGGGTCCTGTGCAGGCTGTTTCACTGCCCCGTGTTGATTTTCTAGGTCTGGGTCCTTCAGTCTGTTACTGCTCTTGGTATGGTCCATCCGTACACGTGAGCCTCATACCTTTGGCTTTGATTAGATATTAATTGGAAATTCTCCACTGATCTTTTAAAAATTCAGACCAAGGCTATGTAATATCTGATTTCAAGTGTTTCCTATTGGAGAATTTGTCTTGAATCCTGGCTAGGGGCTTTTTGGGTTTGGGGGTTTTTTAAGCCTTTTTCCAGCTGAAGTAAACTTTATTTTGCTATTAAGCTCACTGGGAGGAGGGGCAGCCATGATATTGCATTTATTTATTTTGTGTTACAGCAAATATGATTCTAGTTTTACAAAGTATATTTCAGAATACAGATGAGTATTACTGGTTGATGCCAACGTGTCATATGTCCCCTCCACCATTTTTGTTGTTTATTCTTGTCTTAAATAAAGACATTTGGAGAATTTCTTTTTCCATCAGGTTCCTCAGCAGTTAAAATTGCTCAGAGAGGAGCTGGTAAATAATTTAAAGACATGAATTTCTAAGTGCAGTTAATTTTTCACATTATATGTTGATCTGACCTTTGCATGTTTATAAATATAACAATGAATGTTCCAATTTTATCAAATTTACTTTTTGTCTTGCACCTTTTTATTAGAGTTGCTGTGAAAAGTGGTTATTGTCTGACTTACGTGAAAGTTTAAGTTAATGTTTTTGAAGTCTCTTCTAATTTGTTCTTCTGATGCAAAGTTCAATTTCTTGAAGAATGCCATGTGGAACTGCAGTAGAATTTGTTTTTGATATACCTATCCCTATGCTTTAGTTTTGCACACACATGTATTTTTTTTTATTTCTGTATTTGTACTCTTTTTTAATGTACATTTTTGCATCTCAGTTCTTTTTGCTTTTTTGCGGTTGGAATATACTCTGCAATATCTCTGCTGGTCTGCTAGCCAGTAGAGCAATGTCCTGGCAAAGGTGGTTGGTTGTGCTTCTGTATTTAATCCCTAATCACCTGCCTCAAAGCAGAGTAAGAAAACAAGAAGATCATGCCTATTTCCTTGCCTGTGTCTTGTCAGAGGCGTAAGAAAGAGAGTTACTTCCTATCCCTGGGCGTGCTGTTCTGTGTTATAGTCTAACCTTTAGCATACAAGGCTAGTTGTTACTCTGATGTGCACAGTAATTTTCAAATACATTGTAACTGATTTTTAAAATTTTATTTATTTTTGTGGTAAAGAACAAAATTTTGAATTTAATAAGTGTATCTGATTGTTAGGTATTGTCATAGCCTGTGTAATTTTATTGGAAGTTTATTACAGCACAGGCGCATTTAGTGGTGACTGCATGTCCTCGTACGTGAAATCACCACCGGCATGGTGGGATGGGAAGGTTGTGATAAATCGACGAGTCTAAATAGTAACAGCCACTCATATACTTACTATTATTACACACAGCGCTGTGTACTCAAAGCTGGGAAATTATCACCTCCTCTGCATTAATAAAGATGTCAGTGGCCAGGGATATATCTGTAATGAGAAGGGTTCGGGGACCTACCCTGAACTTGTCTGGTTGCTATTTAAAGCTCAAGTGGCTTACACAGGTGGGAATGTGTGAGGCTGCCAAAAGCCTTTGCCAGCACAGAGCCTGGTCCAGGACGCCTCTTTGCCAGGCGAAGGGCAAGACAGAAGAAGTAGCAGCAGCAGCTGTGTGGTGTGGCAGGACAGGTGAGAGGAGGTCAGGGAATCAGCTGAGTGCCTGAGGCCTTTGCAGCACTGCAGATTTCACTGCAGCAAGGTTGTGAGAAGACACAAAACTTGACTAGAGAGGCTGTATCAGCATGTAATTTTGGCATGGACCAGCTAAATTTCCTTTTAACCTGTGTATTGTTTTCCTTGTGGGAAGGGTTTTGGTGTGCTTATGGATACATGAGGTTTTTTCCTCGGACAGTTGCCTCTGCTCTGGGATCTTTAGTGAGGGAAACAACACAACAGAACTATAATGGCAAGGAGCTCCTAGGCTTGACATGGCTTACACCTGGGGCAGCACCTTGAAAGCAACCCCTTTTCTTGCAAAACAAGAGAATTAGAGAAGCAATCAGAAGGCGTGCAGAGAAGAGAAACGGAAAAAGCAGACTGTCACTGTGCAGCTGGTATCTTAGGCTGGGGGAGACATCAGTGGTCCAGGCATAGGAGAGTCAGGCTGTATGAGGTTCTAGAGCCCAGCACTAATAGCCTTTCCAATCTGGCCTCCCTTTTAATAAAACCATAAATGCAAAAATATTCTCTTTTTTTTTCTTAATAATTTTCCAGGTGTATATAGGCCATGGTGAACTTTAGACAGAAGAGTGGGACAGAGACCCTGAAAACAAAGGAGGTTGGGACAGGCATTGCCAGCCAAGGTAGTGAAATGGCAGAGTCCAGGCATGCAATTAAAGCAAAATGCATCTCTCTTTTAGAGCAGATGGACTGGAAAGGTGTTGTCATTTAACCTCCAAGAGTCTTCTCAGGCTCTTGTGATGTCTGCTCTCCCCGGACTTATTTATCTAAGTCATCAGAGTAATTCCCTTTTAATAGGAGGTTATGGCAGAAAGGCGTGTCTGGGTGCTCCTTAATAGTCAGAAAGGAAAGGCTGCCACGGAAAAGGAGTCTGTGCAGCAGCCAGAGAAAGCTCTTTGGTCGCTGGATTACACTGAGATTGAGTAGTTTTTTAAAGAAAAGCTGAAAAATGTGATTTTGTTGAGGGGAGGTGGGGGTGCAGCTGTAAGTCTGCATGCTTGCCATGCAGCTCAAAATTACAGCCCGTAAATAGATGTACATATTTAACCTCCTAGAAGGGCTGTAGCTCCCTGCTGTAGTACAATAAGAATAGTAATACTTACCATTTAGATTGTGCCTTCTATTTTCAGAGCTGTGCCAGTGCTAGGTATTTTAATGTAAAGCGGGCGGGTAATTGTGAACAAGACGGTAAGCTTTTCAATTTCGGGGGTGGGGGGGGGTGGGCAGTGTTATTTTGCATACTCCCCGGAATAAAATGAGGTTCAGACCCTTCTGTTCTGGCAGTGGGGGCACGCCGTCTTTCAGCTTTCTTCCAGGAGCGACTCTCACAGGGGAGCTGATTTCTTCTCGGATCTGACCACCACAGCCCTCAGTAATTATAGCAGCGTCTGAATTCTGAGCTAAAAACAGAAGTGCAGCATGTGCCTATTCCCCATGTGATTCAGAAAGCAGGAAATTGAAAGAGCCTGACTGAGAGGAGAGGGAGTGCAAAGCAATAGACACATCCAATATTTGTCTCGAACCTGCTACGCCTGGGACGCAGGAGCTGTCATCTGCCGGCGCTGATTCTGCGTGCAGCCAGAGCAGAGCCTGATTGGGCGTAGTGGGACCTGAGGCCAGGGGGAGCGGCGGCGGGGACAGAGTTGGGCTCGCCGCACCGAAATGTAAACAGTGGGAAGCGAGAGGGACCCGGACGCCTTTATGCTCCGCAGAGCAAGCAGCTGGCTCCGGGCTCCCATGGCTCCGGCAGCGCACCTCCGGCAGGTCTAGCTGTGCCCGGCTCCATGAACAAAACCAGGCACTCCGGAGGATCTCCTGCCCGCGGATATAAATAGGGGGCAATCGGGATGCGCTAGCTTTTTCCGCCGGCGCCGCAGCTCCTTCGTGCTCCGCGCCGCAGCTGGGACAGGGCAATGGACATGAACATGAAGAAGTTCACAGTGCGCCGGTTCTTCTCAGTCTATCTCCGCAAGAAGTCTCGCTCAAAGAGCTCGAGCCTAAGTAGATTCGAGGTAAAATTCGCCTTAACTTTGTTAAATGTAGCAAATACCGCTAGGTGCAGGTAACAGAGGTTCGAGAGAATGCCTGCATTTACTGATGTGATGAGTAGTTAAAGGTGCTCTCTCCCCGGAGGTGGTGATATTCGCACCTAATGTTCTTTGTTTCAGTGTAATTCAGTGCTTTTTCTCGGTAGTATTCAATACATTGCATAATATATTTAGTGTGTTGCCAAGAATCCATTTATCAGCCTTGCAGGGGAGGAGGAAGCTGGTTCAGGACATCATGAAGTTGTAGGAAATAATTACAGATCCACTTAAATTAGCACAAATGACACCATAGTTTGAAATAGCCTCCTATTTTAATCTTCCTCGCCACACATATCATTCTTTCTTACTGCTAGTTTTCCAAATAATTAATTAATTAGCTAGTGCGTTTTGTATATATGTGGTATTAGATAGGGATTTTCTTGCTTGTTTCTCTATAAATTCTCGTGCTTGCACATATTTTTTGCATTTATCTTCTCTCCCGTGCATCTCTCATGGTATTTTAAAATTTATTTTGTTTTAGGAGAAGTTGTTCGTCAGGAGCCGGGGGGGACAATGTCAAATGAAACTTACAGCAATTTAGCAGTGTGGGGAGGCAGTTAAGTAGGAGGTATTAGCGAACTGGAATGTGTGAATGGGTTAGAACCCGGATTTCTGCCTGCCTTCCTCAAACCATTGTTCTTCGGCCCTATATTTGGAGCTGTGAATAGTCGGCAGGATGTGAGATCGATTGAATAGATGTCAGTAATATTTATGTTGTTCATTTTATCATTGCAGATGATCTGCAAACCTGTGCATTAAAATAGAGGTAGATGGGGTCTGATGCCCTCCTGTCTCACATTTATTTTGTGCTGGTGTACTTCAGTTGACCTCTGAGGAGTTACTCTGATTTGCACTGGTACTCTCAGGAGGAGGATTAGTCTTAGGCTGTGTGAATACATTTTGAAATGTTATTCCCTTAGTGTCCTATTTAAAGCACCAGGTAATTGTTTGAACATAAAGTTCTTCATGTGTCATTGCTTAAACAGGACATGCAGAAAAGCGGAGGTTTTGGCCCATGTGTTTTGTTGGGGTTTTTTCTTTCTTAACTATTTAAAATCAACTGTCTTGAAAAATAATTGTGTAAGATACCTAATTTTATTTTCATCATCAGACAGACATGCTGTGCATTTAAAGCAAACTAATAACTCCCTCCTTGCAACAGTCCTGTCTCAGTGGGACTAAGGGGAGAGGTAGGGATACCTTTCCTTTCCCTGTTGTGTAGTCAGAATTGCAAAGTTTAAGCTAGAATAGATGTTCCTTGCAACTCACTGTAAATTCTCTAAGCTCATGCTCCACCAGAGGCAACAGGAAGTAGACCTGGAGTTCCATGAAGGAGTTCTGAGACAAATGACTGTCTTCACAGGCTACCAGTGTCAGGATGGGATGTTAGGAGGGGAATTGATTTGGAGAGAGCAAAGCCCCACCAGACCTCATAACTCATGTTTGGGAGAAACAGATTCCATCATACTAATTATTTAACTTACTGGATAATCTTGTGTAAATGACCAGTACAATTCAGCATTTGTACCATTATAGACTCTTGCCTCATTTACCAAAAAAAAAAAAAAAAGGGAAAAAGAAAGTCTTTTCAGTCCCTTTGATCATCAGTGTTAGATTTACTGGACTTTCTCAATAATTATGAAATAGTTTTCCTTATGTGAGTTGGAATGATTTTGTTTCTGATTTTAAATAACTTGCTTCAAGAAGCAGCCTGATACATATCCTATTACACATGTAGCTTCAGAGCATTCTGTCCACTTCCTTCCTTTCTCCCCTGGCTTGTTAGTAGTGACCAACTTGATGCAGAGTGATGCAGTATTATCATGCAATGGAGAATAAGGGTTGTTCCAACTATGAAGAAAAAATTATTCATAAAATCTGTTCTGCTGTTTAAGTGTGAAAATCATCAGAAATGTTTCTGCTTGGGGGGGGTGAGGGGAAGGACACCAAACATGAACATCAAGCCTTCTCTGTGTGTAAATTTGTACTTGCAGGCTAACAAGTGCTTGTCAGACAAACAGAAAGTGTAAGGAAGCCTGCTGGTAGCTGGATTTTTAGATGTGAGAATCTTCTTCATCCTAATAGGTAGATATTTTTAAAGATGCAGTAAAAAGGTACAGGTTGTTACATCATGGATTGAGTAAAAGTAAAATAAAGGAAAGAAATTTGGAGAAAACACACATGGCATTGCTTTGCTTAGTGTGCATTGGCTGATGTACCTGGCAGAAATTGTGTTGCACGAGGTCATTTGAAATTTGGAACTGAACTGTTTTTACCAGGTTATGTGGGATTTTTGTTGTGATGTTCTTTTGGCAAGTTGGCAAAGAGGGTTGGAGGGTTTCAGATAGATACTCCTAGGTTCAAGCATTTAATATATTTAAAAGACCACTATTAGAGTAGATTCAAAAATAATACAATATTCGTTATTAATGTCATGATTAATTACTTCTTTTGTTGTGTTATTCTGCACTTTAAATTCACTTGCTGTGAGCTTCATAGCTCACAGAGCCAGGATACAGATGCAGAAAAGGACTTAGCAAATCACAGCTTGTAACTTGACCTTTACCTAATTGTTTCATATGCCAATATCATTGCTATATCTGAAACAACAATGTCACTGCCTTATGTAGGTAGCTGGGTTTCACACTGCCCTGCTAGAAGAGGCAGAGCAAACTCTGGTAAACGAGATATTATTAGGGTCTCATTTCATCTCGCCTAAAATGCGCACCCTTTTTATTATTCTGAGAAAACCTGGCTGAAATTTGAGCTTATTTGGTTACAGTTTTGGGGTTTCCGTCTATATTATTTTTCAGTATGGCCTGCATTGCCCTTCATTTTTAAGGTATCTAGTGATGTAATTTTATTAAATGTGCAGGGCCAAGTTTTGCCCTTGTGCATGCACAAAGTTCTGATTGAAGTCAGCTGAAAATCCAGCAAAGTCAATGGGAACTGCATGTGTGCATCTGAGAAAGGGCTTTGTTTATGGTTCTTGCTGAGTGTTGATGAACATGAATGTGAATCCATCAGGATAAAGTACGCACAGTGTGGATCTGCTAAAGACTTTGAGACCCAGTGGAATGCATCTTATGGCAGTGAGCAATATCCTTTGATTTATAAATCAAAATTTAAATATGCCATTTGAATAAGCTAGGAAATAACCTAAGCATGTAAAGAATTTGATTATATTTATTCCAATGATGCAGGAGCCTTTTTTTTTTTTTTTTTTTGAGAATATGACCAATTAGAACATTGCCTATTATTCTTTTTGGAGATGTTTCTGTCTTTTGCATTCCTGACGTATTTTTAATTCATTATTCTTACTCTGTAATTCTTGATGAATCCAAATTATGTTTGATATATGTATGGGGCTTAGAGCCTAGCAGAGTTTGCGCAAATTAATTCCAAATTAATTTGGAGCCTGGTGTGTCTCGGCACAGTCAGTCGTGAGAGGCAGGATCTCCTGTGGATGATTCAAGCGTGGGGTCCTCCTTTGGTTCCAGCACTTGCACGTAGGAAATGGAAGCGAGCCTACGCAGGCTTGTAAGGAGTAGTGCAGAAGGACTGGCCCTGGCTCTATAATACTCTGTTATGAGAGATTTTTGGTTCTAATCGTAGGCTCTGATTCAGATTTCCTACAAGCTAAAGTTACAGCAGCCTTAGGAAAGAGCCCAGAAAATGCTGAGCTAGACTGCTCCTTTTGCACAGTGGGCTGGAGCAGGGCTTCGCTTGCAAACGCTTGTGAATTCTTCTGCACTTGTAGAAAGAACAATTCTGCTCTTTATCGGCAGTATGTCCTTTATTCTGTCTCTTTTTTTTATTTTTATAGTTACTCACTTGGTAGAGGAACAGAGTCTTTCTGTCAAAGGTTAGCCAGAATAAAGGCAAGTTAAAGAAAGGAGACAGGAATTTTCAGCCCAAAAACATCTTTGCAAGGTGCAAGTCCTGAGGCAGCTTTAGTTTTTATTTTTTTTCCCCGTGGTAATGATCATCTTTGTGATGTGTGTTCTTCTTACAGCAGAAGTTACCGACACTATTGTAGTGCCTAACTTCCCCCAGCTGCAGGCAAGACTTTTATGAGGAAATGCTGCAATTCTTGTAGTCTTGCATGACTTGCTGGGGGGAAGGGAGGCAGGGAGGGGAGAGAGATTGGGAACAGGAGGAGCATGTAGTCCCTCAGATAGGTCACTTGAGGAGCCAGGAAACCCATTTTTCAGGCTCATTTTGACAACTTGCTGTGTCATTACAGATGGTTTAGACCTTTGTGCTTTGCGTTTCCCATTTCAAAAAAGGAAAATTTTGATGAATATTCAAGTCCTTTGATACTATTCTACCTATTTACATTAGGCTCGGGGGTAATACTCATATGTGTACACATTCATAATAAAGAAATTGCTCCCCAATTCCCCAACTGCTTCATGTGCCTCAGGCTTGCTGTGTGCTCCTTCCCACAAGCCTCAAATTAACTGCTGAGCTACAGAAAGGGAAAATTAAGCAGGTAGATGTAGGGATAACTTGTACACAGGAAAATCATAGAAAAGTGGGACTGGAAGGCATCTAAAAACTCCTAATCTGGACTCCTCTTCTGCCTTAGGCAACATCAGCTACATGTAAACTATTCCACCAAAGATGTTTTTCTAACCTCTTATCCAAAGCTTCCAGTGGTAAATGCCTGTAACCTCTGTACATGGTATGTTTTGCAATGTTATCCTTAGCATTTGAGGGGTTTTCTAATGTCTAACACAAGTTTTCTTAAGGCAATTTAAGCCTGTGTCTTCTTGTCTTCCCCACTGTTACTGTGAAAAAGAGATTGTTTCCTTTTCTTTACAGCAAGATTTTTATGCATTTGAAAGTTGTTCAGGTCCCTTTCCTCAGTCTTTGCAGTAGGGTGGGGAAAATGTCTTTCCTCCTTTCTGAAAGTTAGGGACTTCCAGGAACAAGACCCTGGGCCAGTTACAGCAATATTGCTAGGGAGAATATCTTCCTTTTCTTGGATACTAGTTATGCCTTGTAAAAATTACTTCTATTTCAAACTCCCCTACCCTGTCAGAGACCAGTCCAAATGGTCATTTTATGCTCCATTTCCACCATCTAAGTGTCATATGATGCCCTGATCTGATGGTGTTTGGCTTCCAAGCCAGAGGTGACAGAGTTGATCCATGGGCTCTAATGTCAGATGAATTCTGACACACATCACAGAATTAAACACAGGCTCTGGTCACATAGCTGGGGTACATGAATGTTTGGGCATAGAGCAGGGGCATGGGATCATCATATAATAGAACAGGTCTTCTTTTGTTTGTGGGATGGGTCCTGTCTGATCACTGGTGGGACATGCACGTGCATACAACTAGTAATGGAATAACTGAAAGGGAGAGGCCAGTGCCCCTCCACTCTGTCTGTGAGTCAGGTACTGACCTGGTTCCCTGCACCTGGAGCATCTGTGTGTACAAGGAGATGAAGAGCTGAACCTGATAGACTGGTTGGAACTTGTGGGCAGCTGAGCCCATGCCTAGCACTTATTTGGAGTAACATAGTTTTATGCAAATGAAAAATGTGCGATTTTATTTTAAGTTTTGGCTCATAACATTATGTCCTGTCTGACCCTGTGGCACAAAAAGTCTGTTCTCAGAGGGCTTAGCTCTCCTGCATCTATTTTTATTATCAGTTGCGTTTGATTCATGCATTTTTCTGCTAGTCTCAGGAGAGGACTCCTTTTGTGTGTGCTTTCTGCATTTGTGTCCTCACAGGTAGCTGGAAATATTTCTAAAGATAAAGACAGAAATCAGAACAAAACCCCTCCTTATGTTGATTTACCAGTTACTCAAGTACAAATACTTTTCATCTAAATATTTGCTAGTCATTTCCTTTTGTTCACTTAAGAAGACTTACTATCCCAGTTCAGCAAGGATTCTGTAAAGGTATTTTTATTAAGAAAGACTCGAAGTACAGCAGAGAAGCAGCAGTTAGTTCTGCACACAGGACACACTCTTTATGTGTGCATTACTATCAGCTATTACAGAGTATAGTTTTGCTTCCTGGAGAACAATGTTGCAGGAAATGAAAAAGAATGATTGGATCACTAAATCTGCCTTGAAAATAGCTTTCTGACTGCGGATGTGTAAGAAAGCGATACATCTATTCCAGGTCCTCACACGACAGCTACAATTCACACACAGGGAAGTGCCTGCCAGGCAAACAGTTTGGGATGCACATTCCCTCCATGGGTGCATGGATGGCGATGGGGTGGCCGCAGTGTAGCTTTGGAAGACTTTGAAGGGAGCAGTCATCCTTTGCTGATGAATCTCTCTCACTACTTTGAAATGTACTGTATTTGAAATGTATCAGTATTTCAGCAGAGCTGCTTTTACTGTGAGATGTGGGAGAACTTAAAGGTCTCTTCTAGCTGAGAGCAAGGAGTTCAAGTATACTGGAAGTGTAAACCATTTAGAGCCCAGAAGACAAAACCACAATGCTGCTAATAAAGAAGACCTTTTCCTCAGATTGCAGCATATTATTGGGCATTGTATAGCAGTGCACAGGCAAGAAGGGAAGACACAGTTTACCAGCGTACCTTCAGATGGTTAGTAATGACAGTAACTGGCAAAATGCCAGTTAAGTCAATAAACTTTAATACATGAACTCATATAAACTCCAGGTGTAGTTCAATACTGTCATGCCTCTTGCAGGACCACATCTGAACCTGTGTGTATGACTGGCAGAAGTCAGTAAATAGTTCTCTTTTCAAGAGTTTTTATGAATAAACTGAAGGCCTTGCAAGGGAGGGAACAGAGCGTGTGGGTTTTGTTTATAAAGTTCACCTTTTTTTTCTTTCAGTAGAAATTTCTGGGTTTTTTTATTCTAGTGAGTAACAATCCTGCATCAGTTCAGCTTTGTTTTCTCCACTTCCACATTGACAGTGGACAGGTTCTATGACTCTGGCAGATATCTTTGCCTTAAACTTCTGTAACAGCAGACCTCCACGCCAATCTTTCCCATATGATACAATCTGTGTGACTAGAAAATGTCTGGGACAGCAATTAAACATTGTAATTGCATTCATTGTAAAGCCATCTCTCTAAATATCTGAAACCCTGCTGGATCTGCTGCTAGTCTGCACAGTACCTACTTTATTCCTGTATGGTTATGCATTGCAATTATTACTAAAGCATAATCTGAAAGCAAGGCTTTATGTTAGATTATTTCTGTGACACAGTTCAAGACCATTTTGTATCACTAGATTTGAATTTTTTTATTACTTACTGTGTGCAGATAGTACATACTTCAGAAGTTTTTTGGTAACATTTCATTATGTTGTAAAAACTTGAAGCTTTTTTCTGGCAAGTAAAATCACTAATTCTTATTCCAAAACAAACTCCTTAATATTTCATTAAATCAATACTATTAAGATAGGTAAACCAAGACATATTCAAAATGTGAATGATTTTCACGTGCTGGCATTTTATGGTTGATTTCTAACGCATTGCAGTGCCTAAATTGGAAAGAATGGAGAAGACGATGTATCTGGTTTTGTTTTTCAGATTCTTGTACCCTTGAGAGTTACTTTCTTTGTATGTGGCAACTAGTGAAATAGGCATAAAAGGAGGGAAGGAAACTGTAGTGGTTAATCTTAGCTCTTACTTCTGCATTCTGTCAACTTCTCTTGAACTTCTCCTTCCAAAGGAGGACCGCGTGTTTACAGCTTACTCAAGAAATGGGTGAAAGTGTGTTATGTGAGTCCATGCAGAAAAAATCTTATGTGGTGTAAAGGCAGGAAAGCCCCCACTGAAACAGGCATCAATTAATCCCTCTCAGTCTCTCCAGCACTGTAAAGTTGTCCAGGTTTATGATGCCTGCCAGTTAGAGGTAATTCTACTGTTTCATTTGCATTATTTAAGCCTCCTTTGTTCATAGTGAAGTTTTAGCAATTGTAAGGCAAGAAATATATAAAGCTAGTAAAGCCGAATTTGGGTCAAACTAAGGTGTGGGGGATTGAGGGGAGAATTTGCTTTCTCCTTTAAAAATTTTTAATGTGCATTATCCTTAGCTTGGTGGCTAACTCAGGCCATTTATGACATAAAGATGAGCACTTTGGGGTCATTAGCTCTGGTCTGAAAAAAAGAAAGTTGCATGAACCATGTTAACTGCAAACTGATATGAGACAAAAAAAAAAATCACCCATGTTACCAGAGCTGGAGGTAAACCCCTTTGCCATGATAAGTTGCTGAGATTTATTTTTTCCCCTGTGATTTCAAGTTTTTATGTATTTGTAGAACTGAAGAATCCGTACTAAAAGTGCGCTTTAAGTGCACCTGCTTTTTCTTTTCATATTTTTGTGGAAAAGTTCATGTCACATCATAATATACCAAGCAGCAATGCTAATTAGGATGGTGGGCTGCAGCACTTAATCTGTCTGCAAAGTAAGTGTAGATAATATTTATTCACCTACTTCCCTCTGTTCCACCAGTACCATTATGGCAGCATCCGGATGTTTTCTTTTCTCTTCCTATGGCTGTGAATGCCATTGATGCTGTAGCATCCCTTCTCTCACAGCAGAGAAATTCAATCTGTATTTGCTTTTCTCTGAAAGATCATGTGCTGAAAAAAAAAGCCTAATGGAGTCTTTTGCCTGCTAGTATGAAATTAATTTCTCTAAGTCTTCTCTGCAACAGAGATTTTGTATTCTAGCAAACAATTTTTTCATTTTTCCCAGACAGGAAAACCCATATGGGACATTAGAAGGAATACCATTAATGGTTGTGAGGATTGTCACTTCCAAAGCATAGACTACCCCTAGTGATTATCTGCCAAAAGATGTACCTTTTGTGTATGTTTTATCCCAGTTGCCTTTTCAAAAATATTCTCTCCACACATCAGGATAAAGTTTACATCCCACTTTACTCTTGGAGATGGGTTTTCCTCTATGAAAGGGTGTAAGTTACCCATAATCAAAATGTTTGCTTAGTCAAAGATAATTACGTGAATGGTGCCAACTGCCGGTTTTTCCCTTGCTTGGTTTAAAAGTGTTTTCTCCCTCTGTAACAGGTTGTAAAAGAAGCCATAAAATTAATTTGAGTAATGTTTGTATTGAAAGAAATGCTATACCAGGCAGACATTAGTGATGTTATTGGAGGAGTTGTTTCCTTGGAGTTGTAAGGAAAGTCTTAAGCTTTTGACTTAGTATTTCCATCTTTCTCGTAACATGTGTCAAATGAATGAATTAAAAATGTAATCTTTTCTAAAGCATATGATCTGGGTCATTTCAAAACCAGAACTTTTTTGAAGAACCTTATTTATGAAAAACAGATCAGTCCTTTGCTTCCGCTCTTGACCACTTGTTCTTCTATTGATCAGTTTAGGGTTTTCTCTTTGCTTCATCTTTTATGCTCATCTGTTCCTCCTTTTTGTTAACCACATGCACAGCCATGGTAATTATCCTATCCCCAGGGAATTGGGGACTTACAAAACATTTAATGTACTGAACTCATCACAGCCAAGAGAAAGCTTGCCCTTTTACCCTTGCTTTTAAAATCTTTTTGCTGGTGTGAAATTCATGGGTCTGAGACAGAAATAAGAATAGAGTTCTCTCCGTGGAGTACCACTATGGTCTGCAAGCACTCATTTATCTTTCTGGTGATCAGAAAGCTGTTGCTGTCTGGGATTTTGTATCATCTCTTCAGGGAGGCACATCAACTCCCCATTTTTCCGTTACTGAAGAGAAGAAATTATGTTGCTTTGCCCCCCTGGGATATGATTCTTTACTCTCATCTGCAGGCTTTTCTTCCCTCTTGTAAATAAAGGTTGAAGATTTGAATGTGCTGTGCACTGGTGTAGAATCACACAGCTGGACTGCGGAAATGCTGAGCTCCACACTCATGGAAACTGTGCCCTTGTGACAAGGCTCTTGACTCGGGGTGTCTACTGAAACTCACTTTGCCTTGTCAGATGTTTCCCTTGTAGGGTAACAGTTCTGCTTTTTCCTTCTCCTTCACCCTATCATTCATCTGATTCAGCGCTTTTGTTTTATGCTTTAGACTCAAACAATGCAATCACGTGATTTTACTTTTCTTGTACTGCCTCTGTTTTGGTACTTTCCACCCTCAGTTTGCTGGGGTAACTGGGGAGTCATCAGTAAAAACAAAGCTTTGTTTGAGGATCTGCTGCATTCAGAGGAGATACTCACCTCTGAGGCTGGGCAATGGTCAGATAGCCAGATGCAGTACTTGGTACATATCTCGGAAATGACCCCATCTCATGTACTACAGTCCTTGCCTATTTCTCTTCAAATACCTCTGCACTCTGACTTTCTGTAGTTTAAATGTCTTGTGAATGTTTCTCCTTCAGGGAGAGCAGCAGCAAGCACTCCTAGGGAGTCCCCTTGCATCACAGGCTCCCGAGTGTGTTACTGAGGGTTTCATACCTATGACTCAGCTCTGCTTCCATCTGAGCATGAGCGTCTGTCTGTCTGGGATTTTAGCTTTATATAGTACCATTTTCACAGCACCCCTACTCCAATTCTAAAGCATGGTTACTATGGCATCTACAATATCTTAGAAAACAGTGAAATAAAGATATCAGTGTTAACGTTTTGTGTTGCATGACAACTTTTGTTCCTGTTTTGCCTGTGTGTTTTCACCCTCTATGAACCGTGCGGAAAAAAACCTCAAAATGAAAATGAGATGCTGATTTTGGTCCATTGTAATTTCAGCTATGTGAAATCATGCAAAGTTCCATGGTTTCTGCTCAGTCATCATCCATTTCAACTTGCTGAAAGGAGTAAACTCGTGTAGTTGTTCATCCTGGGATTTCCATGACAAAGTTAAAACTAGCCTGCATTAATTTAGTCATTTACGCTAAAAAGATCTTCCATTCAAAGCACCTTACTTTTGCAGTTAAGAGCTACTTTTGTTAAATTTACAATGCCATAGAGCCTAAACCAGTATGTGATTCAAAGAAAATGAAAAGCAAATCAAATTGCTCTTTTTTCCTCCCTGGAACTGTAATGAGATCTGACTCAGAAGATTTGTATTGCTTTTGTTGTGATATTTAATACAGTAGCAGACTGGTAGTGTTGTTGATAGAGCAGTATTCCTTCCTCATTTCCAAAACTTGAGATGTAGCAGAATGCTTTAACAACCTGCTCTAGGTAAACTTCCTTGGCTTTGCTGTCTTCTGGCTGGTGGCCTCAAGTTGCCAACAAGGACCATACAAAAAAAAAAAGTTGTAGTTTAATGTTTGAGTGCATCTTACATTATTACCAACTTTTGGGCTAGAACAAAACTGATGTCCTCATAACTGAATGTGTAAAGGAGAGTTGTCCCCTGGCCAAGCCTCTGAACCTGGAAGAGTAAATTTAATTGTGTCGGAGGTTAAAGTGCCCATGGTAATACATCTGGATCTGAAATCACACTATTCTATATATTTGGTCTCTAAAATGTATTGAGATTGTCAAATCAGGAATCTCTCTTTTTCTCAGTGTAATTCAGACTCTTGCCTAACTGGATCTTTGAGAGTGTCTTGTTTTTTCCTCCTAAACTAAATTTTTAAGGCATATTTATTAAATAAAACTGGCTAAGTGAATCTTGAGCTGCTGATGTTCCCAGCCTGCAGTATATGGATGAGGTGTTCTGTTGCCCATTCAGGGGATGGTTCCCTTGTGAGCAAACCAAAATGTCAGAGTATTACACTGAGTTTCCTTTACTTTTTGGAAATGGTGATGTGTCAGTGTGCTGTGTGTCTGTCGTGCAGTCATCTGAAGGGGATTGTTTTTATGTGAACACAGGAAATTTACTGAACTGTTGATTTGGATTCATTTTTAGCCCGGGTTCCTAAAAAATGAGGCTTTATACATGCCTCCACACCCCTCTCTAGCCCTTAGCTTTGAAAGTATTGTCAAATTCAACAGAGAAAGGGAGAAGAATAGTGTACTTGAAGACATAATGTGCCTGTAAGATTCATGAAAATAGGGGCCTAGAGAAAGGGACACCACTGCTACCACAAAATGAGGGAACAGGGGGAACTAGAGTGGAAGCATATTCCTTAGCCACTAAAGAAACCAAGCAGAAGGAGATGGTGGGACAGATGGGCACAGCTTGATAAGAAACTGGGATTCCTCACTGCTTTGCAGCAGATTACTATACTTCAATGCCAGCAAGCAAAATAAGATTTTTTTTGGTGAGAAGTGTGTTTGGATTTGCTGCAGAAACAAGTGGATTGGTCTATTTACCTGTGTAAATATTTGGTCTTTGAAATACTATAGTCGCCAACAATGATGCAATTTGTCATAATAGTGTAGTCTTTTACTAATGTTTTTCCCATATTATGAAATAAACCAGCTCTTTTGGTTTAGCAATTCCTACTTCTAATCTAATAGGTGAGGCAGAAGAAGTAACTAGTAATGCTATTTTATCAACGTTACTGAGATGCTTTTGCTTTAAGGCACCATAGTATAATGTTGGTTGTTTTCCTCTTTGGAATCCAGTAATCATCTTTGTGTGGAAATACATTAAAGATATTTGTTTGGAGGCCCTGAAAATGTGTTGTACTAAGTGGAAAAAAGGGGGCATTTTACTATCATTTATGGAGTAAAAATCTCACTGAACTTAACAACAAATGGCTAATTTATCAGTAGAATTATTTTTAAAATCCTATAGAAGTTAGTACAAAGTGTAGGCTGACAAAGAGTTCATCAGAAAAATTATCATAGTATAATAACTCACAAGGTTTTAGAGTCCTTGTTACAGAATTATAGTAGAATATCACTGTTTGCTTTAAATATCCTGTCTTGCTAGCTAATTCTTGCTTTGATGACATGAATAATTAATTTCTTTGGGTAGAAGTGGATATTTAGACTAGTAAGAGACGCTTTGCAGGTGCAGTGAGGAGTCCTCAGGCAGTAATATTTGGAGTAAGCAAGTCTGGGAAGAATATTGGTGTTTACTGATGCTTTCCTTGAAATAATGCATTATAATAATTGCTGCAAAATTCTGTTACAAATGACTATACACTACCAAATTACTTAGTTCAGTGTCGCATATTCACACAGTGAGTAGTCAAGTTGGTCAATCAACAAACTTTTGACATTTTCTGATGATTGCAGCATGTGTAAATAGCAAAGCAAGATTTCTGCTTGGTGACACTGTGGAGCTGCTACATTTCTTAGCCAAGCCCTGACTACAAGCCTGTGCCCCACAGCCTGGAGTTAAAACTGACCTGTTTTGCACAGCCTCCTTACACTTTGCCTCCAACTTAAAAATGAGACATCAGTGCATACAGGAGAGAAGGGGACTTGTGTGGGCACTTGTAACAAAGGTTTTGCACTAACCAGATTATACACATCTTTTTTTCAGACAGTCTGTTCTGTTGTTTGCAGTAAAGGGAACATAAGCAAATAATGCCGGGTGATATTTTGCTCCTTATTAGGACAGTTTCTGAACAGGATTCAGATTGTAAAATTTATAAGGACTATGTTGTAATTACAGCCATATTTTGTGTGTGTATATGGCATTTACATCAATATTGCATGTAACAGTGTAAATACATATAGTATGGCAGCTTTTCCATGGAAAATGCTACTAAGAGGATTAGAGTTTGATCTCATAATACCATACACAACCTCTCATTGACTCAGAGTGGAGGTTTGTTTAGTTCTGATGGTCACCAAACAGATCAGCGGCTCATGTTTTTTGCTGCTGACATTCCATTTGAACTGCTGAAATCCGTTTGACTTGCTACAAAGTTAGCTTTTTTTCTTAAAGTAATGAAAATCTCTCCCCAAACTGATATTGTGTAAAAATACACATATTTTAAAAATATTTTCTTCTTTCAGGGTTTAAACTCCTCTTAAAATGATTTTCAGGGCATGACTGAACAATTTCTGACCTTATTCCTTCCCTTTTGTTCCCAGGGTTGAACCATTTTTCTATATCATCTCCCATCCCCACAGGTGTAGAGTTTTCCATTTTGGTTCATAAGAGGCTCTTCCTGTCCCTGAAAAGCGCTTCTAATGAAATCATCTTTTTCCCAGCTGCTTCAGATGCATATTTTGTTCCACTGCTGAAGCCCATCCTGTAGCCTAAGCAAGTTACCTTCTCTTGTTTAAATATCTTATAAACAACCATTCGTGCCACTAACTGAAGCAAACAAGCTCAGTGGATCATTTCATGCTGCAAATGTCCTTGCCTCGAAACTTCTGTGGTTTTTCTGCTGCTTTCACTTCCACTCTGTAGCCCTTCCCTCTCTTGAAGAATGTCTTGGGTTGAAAGGGACGTTAAAGATCATCTTGTTCCAAGTCCCCTGCCATGGCCAGGAACACCTTTCACTAGACCGGGTTGCTCAAAGCTGCATCCAACCTGATTTTTAACACTTCCAGGGAGGGAGCACCCACAGCTTCTCTAGGCAGCCTGTTCCAGAGCCTCACCACTCTCACAATAAAGAATTTCTTCCTAATATCTTACCTAAATCTATGCTCTTTTAGTATAAAGTCATTATCCCTTGTTCTGTCACCACATGTCCTCCCTTCTGATGTTGTACCAAAGGCTGTGGGCCTCCTCTGGCCAGAGAATGTCTGCTGGTCATTGAGGGCAGCTCCACATTCATATTTAAGTCCTAATCACTGAGAGGTGTTTTTGCCATCGCACTGGCGTTTTTCTAATACACACTGTGCACCATCTACTAGTGACACACATGGCTTAAATATGAAATCACCAGTTATATACCTCTTTGGTTTTTCAAATATCTGTAATGCTTTACAAAGCCTTCCAGCTTTTCCTTTCATACTTTGTCGTACTAGGGAAGTGAATGACTTGCACCCAAAACTCTTGCCTGGGTTGTCAGTGCATTCATTAGCATAATGTTAAGGACTATCAGAGTTTTTGATTCTGTATGATAATTAAAACTGCACAATTATAATGGTAAAATTCCAAAGCAAAATTGAGACATTTCTTTTGGTTCAAATAATAGATTTCTGTGTTCTCCACTGAAGGGCTCCATTTCTTAATGATAAATAGCTCTAGCTTAGAGAGAATACCCACAATATCAAGCTTCCCCAGTGTTAGTACATCTGTGTTTTATTTCACAACCAGTCCATTCACAAGCTCCTTATTTTTGTTAGAAACTTGAAGATGGGAAAGACTCCATTTATTTGCTGTGTAAGCATCCTTCAGGCCAGACAGATGCTCCCTGAATACTGCACCGGTGTTCTTCTCTGTCCCACCATGCTGAGCTCATGTGCTCTTATCTGTCCTGATTTCAGTTGTACTGCAGCCACCTTCTTGAGAACCAGGTTTATGCTTACTGCTTCTACACTAAAAACACTTCTTTTCTGGACCAACCAACACTGAACTCCCCAGCAGTCTTTAAGTACACTTTTCCTAGAGCTTTCTTCATATATGCACTCTGGATTCATATTCAGGGGCTCCTGGTAGTTTGAGCAAAGAGACACAAATATCGTAAGGTTTCCAAACCCAAAGGGCTTTATTTTATGGAAGAAAATAAAAAGCAGTGTCAGAATAAAGTTTGCATGTGTTTCCTTGCCTTTGTTTCTTCCCCTGCTTAAGTATTGTTGGGCTTTGATCAGGGTGCTCTAAGGGGGTTTATGGATTTATATTCAGATCTGTGTACCTGATTAATCTTAAAAAGTTTTCTAGCCTACCAAGTCCTGCATGGCTTCTCATCCCAGATACTCCTCTGAAAGCATTTGTGCTCTGATTGCATTGTTTCTCTTCCTGACTAGTCACATTCAACAATACTCCTCTCTGGAGGGGTGTATAAACAGGAAAACAACTAAATATAGATCACAGAGAAGGAATAGAATGCAACAGTGTGCATAAAGAGAAGGACTGCTTGCACAGATGGTGTAGGGCCTAGAGGAAATGTGGAGGGGAAGAGAGAGCGGCTTGAGAATGAACAACAGAGATGGGGAAAAAAAGTTTACCTGCGGCATAAACTGTTTATGGGAGAAAGGAGGCAGACAGAAAATCCCTCGGTTCCCTGGAGCAATCTGTAACGAACTGGGTTAGCATGATCAGAGAACAGAGGCCAAACTAGACTTGAAACCTTGTTTACTTCGTGATTATCTGCTGCCTTGATTAGAAGCTGGGCAGCAGAACAGTCTTGGGTATCACAGCCGCCTCCTCGTAGGCAGCCTGCTTTGATTGAGCAGAAGGCAAGGGAGGTCAGCCTTCATGTTGAACAGAACATAAACATCATTTCATGGAATGGCAAACCATGAGAAAGTTAGAGAGGTGCTGTTTCAGGCATCTCTCTGCCTTGGTCTCTTATGGTTTTTAGTTTTCTTTTATGTATTAACACAAGTTGCTCCTTACTGCAGCCTTTGCCCTTCCTGTCCAAGCCAGTTAGGATGTGATTATGGCACATCGCTCTGTTCTTACACATAAGCACCAGGACCCATCTGTATCCCCAATTACCACTTTCTGCAACTCTCAGCAGGCATGCATTGCTATGGGTGCCTCTAAATTGGGAAGATGAAGTGCTGCTGGGGTAGATTACCTGCTTTGCAGCAGTGGCAGCAGGAGGGAATTGGTGGTCGTGCTTCTGCAGCCTGCAGACAACTGCTTGGTGTCTTGGCTCAAATCGGGGACAAAGCACGGCTGGCACTGACATCCTCCCAGGCTGTGGAGGGCAGATGCACTCTCTGTTCTGTTGCCTCCGACAAAGGAGCAGCAATTTTCAAGGGAGATGAAGAAAACGGTGGGAAGCAGAAACATATTTGATTGCCATTGCTAAGTCGGCCAAATGCTGATGGTCAGAGCCTCGGTTCATTTTTGGAAGGACACACAGAGATCTGTGTAAATTAAGGCTGCATTCAGAACCTTCTGCTGCTTCTTTCTGTGCACAAATAACTCCTCTAGAAATAATATGTTGTCTGTCTTTCTCTTCCCCAGCATCCTTCCAACAGATCTATACAGGCTGGACTGTTAGTTGCTGATGACCTCTTTTTGGAATTGATGATTATGTGGGACTTTTTATATTGCCAAACAATTTTATACTGTTTTGTTTTCTGTTCTATCTATTAGTCTGCAATTACTCATATTTCTTGTTTAGAAACATATTTGGAAAAAAATAGTGACAGAAAATAGCCATCCTATATCCCATTTAAGTGTTAAAAACATTCTTCATTCTACCTTTTATTCTTGAAATGAGACATATATTCATTAGAGGAAATTTTTTCTCCTTTGAGAAAGAATGAGGAAAAGTAAGGCCATTGTAGAAAAGGTTTAAGGGGTCTACTTTTCTGGAAATTAAACAAACAGCACATTTTATAATATTCCAAAATGAGGAATAAGTCAGTTGGGTTTTTTGGTTTTGGGGATTTTTTGAATTTAACCAACTTGTTTAGAAGGATATTATTTGACAGTTAATTTATTTTTTACAAACCAAACATATCAGTATTAGTATTGTTGGATTTAAAGCAACAGAGAGCTAAGTCTGATACTCATCTGTTTGTGAAAAGATGTGTCATCTTTGATGAGATTATATACTAGTATTTTGATGAGAAATACTACTTACTGTTCAGAAAGAGCCAGCATTTGCATTTATATTACAGCAGAAAATGATGAGCAGTAAAATCAATGTCCACCAGTTATTCAATTGTCTTCAAAATAGTGCAGAATGACTCCATTCTGTATTCTCCTGCGTGGTAAAATCTTCTGTGTGTACTTGCGCAGTTTTGGTTTTATTTTGTTTTTTCAGACTGTCAGAACAGTTTGAAAAGATTAGACTGATTATAGCCCAGTAATAAAAGACCATAAATCTAACCTCTTGTGTCCCCAGTAACACCAAGGTGGACGAGCAGTAGAACCAGTGCAGGGAGGGCAGTGGAGTGCTGTACCCATCCAGCGTCCAATAGAAAAATGCCATTGGTCCTTTAGAGCTAGGGGTCTGCTGAGACTCCAGATTGTTCTATGAGGTTTTTTTCCTTTTTTTTTTTCTTTAACAAGGGGGTTCTCTAGCCTAGGATTGGAATTGTTTTCTAACATGGTATAAACGGCATTACTTCTGATGTTGAAAGTCTTTAATGGCAGTATTTGTTACATAAGTCTGATTTGTGTTAGACAAGCAATTGTGAATTAACAATTAGGTAAATGGTCAAGAATCTGGTTTTTGTATGCCAAATAAAAGCTATTGTCAGTTATTGACAATGGAGATCTGCATTTTTGAAGTGTATTATCTCTCATTCTAAGAGTATATAGTATCTTATGCAACTTAAAATGTTCTGTATTTACGAGGAACTGTAATTCAAATGGAACAATTAGGTAGTGATGAGTTGAAGCCTTCAGTTTCTTTGTTCAGCACATACACAGAGCTGTAGATTCTCCATGGCCCCTGCCTCCTTTCCCCATTTCTGCTCCCTGGTGCCATCAGCAGTCCTGGTGCAGTCTCTGGATGCACACAGGTGTGTGCACACAAATTAATGCACACATAAATATACACACTTCTGCCTGTCCTACCTTGTCTGTGCTCCAGACAGCTCATTTCACATATTTCAAGCTTGTCCTCACCTGGGGACCAGGAGCCACCACAGCCTGGCTCCTTTGCTCCATACCCTGAGCCTCAGGTATGTCTGAGAAGAGGCTGTGATGCTTTTTGTGATGTTTTGCCACACCGGAGATGTAAGAGGAGCAGTGGGCTTTCAGTTCAGTTGAGGAGCCATCACTTGTAATCGTGGCTGCTCTGTGTTGGTACCCACCAACAGGACATAGCTGTGCCAGATGCTTTGGTTGTGAAGATAGAAAATGCCCTGTGGACTTTGTAAGTAAAGGGTATGATGGGGGGGACTGGCAATGGGGAGCTATAGCAGAAAGAGAGGAAGTTCAGGAAAGCTCAGACCAAAGATGCAGTGCTTCAGAAGGGAGGAAGCCTCCCTTTGAACTGTATTTAAAATGAGAGAAGGGAGGAAAGAGGAACATGGCAGAGGGAGGAAAGGAGGAGGCACGCTGAAGTAAAAGACAGAGAAACAAGGTGTGGATAGGATTGGAGTGAATAATCAACACAAGGCTGAGAAACTCCTGTCGGAAGCTTACAGAGTGCTGGATGTCTGGAAATAGCAAAAACCTGTTTTGACTGTTTCAGCAGCTGTTCCTGCCAGCTGGTCTTGTACTCTGCAAGTCTTGCCCCCTCCCCCCACCTTCCCCAAAGTGCACTGTGGTGATTCACAACTGGTAACTCCTCCAGCTGTAGATGCAGTTTGAGCAGGGGAAAGCTAATATCCTCTGATGTTTCCAGTTTTTGGCTGGAAATCCTGTGAATGATAGACAATCTACAGGCTCCTGCTTTTTCTAGCATAGCAAGGTCCAGCAAAGAACATGCAGCTTGTGCCTGCAGTATTACAGAGGAATGCAATAAAACAACTCCCTGAACAAGGGAAGCAAACCCAACAGGAGGACTGTGTTTGGTCAAAGTTACATCTCTGTACCAGGCAACATTTATTTTTCATGTTCGCAAGTAACAGAGCTAGGCCAGCAGAAGCTTGATGTTGTAGATCAGAACTTAAATACTAGTGACACAAGCCCAGCACACTCAGTTTCCCATTTTCAATGGCATCTTTTCCAAGTTAGATACTGCTGCTTTGTAGCACATTCAGTAGAGCATCACTGGCAATCTGCCATCTAAGATTTTGTTTAAGGGCTTTGCTGAAAGAATAACTTGTCCTTTACAACATTCACTGCATATGCATGGGACTACAGTCATGATCTGGAAAATGTCACTATCATGATGTTACAAGGTTATTATCCGCATGTTTTTTTCTCGACTTGTTATCATTCTGTAATACAAAAATGCTAATAATACTTAAAATCTCATTTGCACTTTACTTTCTGCATGGTTTGTGTATTTTGCATTCTCCTAAACTTTGACAATTAATCTAAGCCAAGAGATTTGGGGTTTGGGGTTTTTTTCCTTTAGAGTCAGAGTCCCCTGTGTTAATTTTCTTGGAAAAAATGGGCCCACAGAGTGAAGGGCTCATTTGTCAATATATGGTTCATGCCAGGTTTTTTTAAAAACATGCTGTTAATTTCTGTAGATTATATGGAACTAGAGAGAAAAATATTTATGTAACTCCATTGCTACAAAGTGTTAAAGATATGCACAAAAAAAAGGTCACTTATTTAACTCTGCAATAATTATTTCATTTATTCAAATTACCACCAAAGCTCTGAAAAGCAATGCTATTCCTTTCAAAGCCAGTTCTATTGACTTTAAAAATCTATTTTAATATAACATTATCGTGTGTTTAAGCAAGGCCTTCAACATATAATTTTAAACTCACGGAGTAAGTTTTAACACACATTTTCAAGACTTAAGCCAAAATTACTTGCTAAGACCAATGCATTTAATATGGAATATCAGAGTAATACTTAAGAGTACATTGAAAGCTAAAGCTTAAGGTCAGCTATTACAAATTCGCTCTGAAGTCTTGACTGAGGTTTGGACCAATATGATGGCCTTTGAGATAAAGTTTTCATCTGAAGAAAACTTTTTTCTTACTTTTGTGTAGTACTGCGATCTGTATAAAACAGCAATAGCAAATTACAAATGCATGCTCCCAATCCTGTGTTTCCAGTCGGATGCAAGTCAATAAGCTTGTGATAGTAAATTGGGCCGTGTACTGGGTAACATTTCCCATTTCAAGTCAGAAGAATGAGTCATTTTCTATGTGCATGAGGTGTATGCAGATACTCAGTTTTCTGTTGGGATTGCAGGTTAAGGTGCAGTTGTTCACTGGGCTGCCCAGGGAAGAGATACTGGGCTGCCCAGGGAAGAGATTCAGGGCTGCTGACGGGTGGGTTCACTGCCCTAAGAAGCATGGGCTGGGTTTTTCTGAACCTTTCCCAGTGCTTCTAGCAAAATATGATTCTCTTCCTTTGAGCTCTGTATCTGTGAGATCATGAGATCTATAGTGTCGTGTGAACTGAGAATTGATGTGGAAAAACAAATCGGTAACACACAGCACACTTGTGTAAGCAAACGATTGCCCAGTTCTTGGGCTGTCCTGGGCACTAGTCTTACCACCAGTTAATGTAAAAGCCTAGTGCATCCTCTTCCTGGTAGTTTTGTCCCTTCATTGTTGACAGGATGTACTAAAAATAGTCTCCAGTCTATAGATATCTAAACAATGAAACTACTGATACAATTTTGGGAGGGGGGATGTTGCCACGAGCTGTTTATTTACACTAAGCAGCAGCAGGAGGCAAAACTAGTTTCTGTAGATGTAGCTTAGTAAAAATGTCTCCTGAGATTAGAATATAATTTCTTCCTCATTTTGTTTTCAGAGAATAGTTGAGATAGGGTAGAAATATACTTTCCCCCTGAGGAGTGAAGCAGTTTGTTTTAAATTTCCATAGTAGTCTGTACACAGCTCAGAAATTTATCTAGAAAACCTGAAGGATAATTGAGCTCCAGCATGCAGAAATTACTGGAGTTTCAAGTTATGCTTTGGACTGCTATGGCAGTTCTAGTTATGGTGCCTAATTAAAGGGCTAAAAGTGTTACGGGGTGTGAATAAGTTTACCCTAGAATTAGGTGAGTTGTTCCTGGTTCATATTCTAAAATTAAGTAAGGTAGAGATGAATCCCTGTGCTCACCTCAAGGTAAGAGAGACATTCTGCCTTCTTAGATATGTTTCCTGTACCAGTCTCTGTTGAGAAGTTTATGCTCATTCCACTTGTAGTCCCACTGCTTGCACTGAGCATGAGTAAAGCTTGCAACCTCTATGCCAATGTCCCCAGAAGGGCTACAGCTGAGGTCTTTGGCCATTTCCCACCACTGCAGGTCCATGGTTGTGGTGTGTCAAGCCATTATTAAGAAGTGTACAAGAGGTGGGGCACATGGGCATGGAAGCCGTTACTGGACCTGCTGGAAGGACGTGAGGAGTCCAGGCAGTACAGCAAAGTTATGGATCTGTGGCCATTGGCCAAATGCAATTCATGTTGAGCAGTTTATCAGAAAGGCAAACTGGTTCCTCTCCCTATCATATAAAAGTGGATATAATCTATGGTGGAAGGTATGATCTGAACTGTATTTACGCTCTTTGGTGAATGGAAGATAGGAAACGTGTTTTACTATGAAAAGCAGTCTGTGATCGTGTAGTGCTATTTTCATGCTTCTTATTAATGACACAGCCTGTTGCATACTAGGAAAAGAATGCAGATTTTACACCACTGCATTTGTCATACAAATCATGATCCCTAGACAAGTCCAGGCAAAGACTGCTGATATTTTTATGAATAATGCAGAACTGTGTTTTAGTTGTGTCTGTCTCTTTACAAAAATGTTCACTCGTTCAGGAAAGTGAATGAGCTTCCTCTTAAATAACACTTGCTGACTCTCTTCTTGCCACCACCCACTACGTTGTCCGAGAGCTGTTTTGTTTTATTGTTGCTGGGTTTTTTTGATTTGGGGGTTTTTGTTTGGTTTTGGTTTGGGGTTTTGGTTGGTTGGTTGGTTTTTGTTGAGCTCAGGCTATCTTTTCTGCCTTTTCTTCCTCTGTTACCTTCTGAATGGTCCCCTGTGCATTCACTACTGTTGATTTCCCAGTATTTCTGGTAGGTCAAAAACATTATCCTTTTTGCATGGAGACACTCAGTGTTAAGCCAGGGAGGCTGCCTATGTGGCATGCAAGCTTCTTACCATCCATACGCATGAATACCAGTGTTAGGAAAGAGAGGAAGAAAGATATTTGAGAATTTGTTGTAGGCACACAAGCAGTTGCAAACCAGAAGCCTCCTCTCATCAGTTCTACTCCAAAATTCATTTATGTCATGAGGCTGAAGAGATGCGGTGTAGCCCTCTGCCCCAAAGTCTATCTCTAGCCATGACTATGCACAGCTTGATGCCATATCCTGCAACAGGGGCAGGAAATTTCAGGAACCCTCCTTGCAGAATGCATAGGCAAGGAGGCATACAGGCTGACCTTAAACATCCTGAGTTTCCTGTTCAGGCAAGATAGTAGAAAACTAAAGCTGAAGAGTTTATTTTAGCAATAAAACTAATCTGGATGTAAATGCGATTGAATTTTGGAAGCAGCCTAAAAAAGGGAATTTTACAAGCAGGGATTTACATCTTGATGTTGGATCCCAGTGTTCTCTCTCTCCTCCTTCTCTAGTTGTTCAAGGGATTTCCTCCAGCACATGTCAAAAACGTGCTTCTAAGCACTTGGCTGGTGAATTATTCCTTCATGATGAAGTGTGCCTGGAGTGTGTTCTACTCTTCTGCTGTCCTTGGGTAGAATGGCATTTCTGGGGAGTGGGTACAAATTGTGATGAAAAGACTGCGTGAGAGGGTCTTATTGCATGTCTTAGAGATGGTCTCGTTCCACCTGACCTCATCCCCTCTGGCAATGCCTTTTTCAGCTCAGGCTTTTCATTCAGGAATATTTTATCTCTGATTCTCACATGCTTTGCTGTGGTCTCTGTATGGACATGCAATGGTGGAGTTCCCCTAGGGGATCACGAGGAAGGAATCCAAGTCATGGGCTACTTCATGCCTTCCACCCTGAGGAAAAGTAGTCAATTCCTAGATCAAATGACAAAAATCACAATGAAAAGCATGACAGTCATTCCTGTTGATAGGTTCCTGTGGTAGATAAAATGATTTGCCACTGTATTTAAAGTTGTCTACAGGACTGCGACTATTAAAAAATCAGATGAACTAACTTGAAATATATGTTTGGGAACATCTGAGTTCTGAAATGATCAGATATTACCTGCAAGCCTAGGCTTTTTTCCATGTTACTGAAAACAGGACTGTCCTCAGTAATAATTGTCATGAATCACTGAATATAGAGATTTGCTTGACAAATAAGTATTTACAGTCTTTTCATCAATAATAAGGCTCATTGTTTTCTGCTGTGTTTTTTTCTTTTTTCCTCTTCTCCTATTTTGGAGAACCACAAACAAGAAGAAACATTTTTATTGAGTTTTTTTGAGTGCTGTATCACATCTCACTGCCTTGCAGCAGGTTGGTTCCAATAGACAGAAGAGTAGTAGCATAGTCCAAAACTGCCATGACAGAATGAAATATTTTAATACATCATTTGGGAAGTGTGAAAAGAGCAGCAGTCTGTGAAGCAGACAATCAGAGAACTTGGGGTTTCAAAGAACGACCTTTAGGCAACCATGCCTATTGTTCTTGGAAGGAGTTGGGGTGGGGGAATGCAGCTATTCAAATAAGTTGGAAAGCGCAGAAGATTTTTTTACTCTTGCAATTTCCTTTTCATTCTTCATCCCTTTCTTGGCATTTTCACTCACTCCCATCTTCGTGATGCCTTTTACAACTGGAATTGCCATCTGTTTAGAAAAAAACCCATACTAAACCTAGTCAGATGTGCAAACTGACTTGTATGTGCCTGGATTAGCGGGCTGAATCTTGTGTGCTAACCAAAAAACCATCATGGGCAGGTGACAGATGCAGGGGAGGCAGCCTGTGTCTCACCTGTGAAAGCTCACGCAAGTCAGCGGAGGTTGCTTGCACAGGAGCTGCTCTAATACGCAGGTAAAGGTGTAGTTTAGAAAGCAAGCTTGTGGTGTTGGGGGCCTTTTCTCTGTCTTGCAAAATACCTGGCATGCAAAGGGCACTGAAGAACTGTGTCAGCTGCAGCAATGAGGTGGAACTCAAGCTGTCCCACATTTCTGGTAGTGATGGATGAACATCACGACATTTTGAATTGACCTGAATGTCCAGCAGGGGACAAGGAGGATGTTCAGTTGCTTCAAGTTGCCTTGGTTCACACCAGCTGTTCCCAGAGGTTTACCCAAGCCTTATCAACAGTGACTGTTTCCTTCAATTCTTGCAGGAATTTAGCGTGGGGATGAAAATTCAGGGGTTCACAGCTTTGGAAACCAACAAATCATTTTGTTTATGAAGAGCAGAAACAAGCATCACTTTGCTGTGTTACCATTGCCTTCTAATAGAAACAAGACAAGATAGTAATTCAGTTTTTATACCCAGTCATATTCCTGCTGATCATATGACATGTGGTAGTAGTGTTTAACGGACACAAATTTACAGGGAATTCATTGCAGAGCCTAAAAGTCATTTACACAGTTGAGTTTGTTGCTAATAACTACAATCTGTCAGCATTCTAGTGAATGATAAAATTAATATCTCACCAGTCAGTTTTGTAGGCTCAGCCTCTTAAGGTTGCAGTCTTGCATTTCCCCATAAATGTGTTCCTGTATTCAGAAAGGGGGAGTTTGTTCTGAGTCTCACGAATAGTCAGCAGCTGCAGCAGAAAAAAATTCCAGGCATTAAAACTGTTTCGGAGTTGTTTTCTCAATTTCTGATTTTCTTCTGTTTCCCTTCTCACGTATTGTTACTGTCCCCCTCACCATGGCCAAGTGAAAAACCAGCTACTTATGGTAAGCTGCATGCAAACTACAAGCAGAATGCTTCACACCTTGAGGCAGCTGCCCATAAACATCTGGGGGGGGTTTTCTCTTTTCTTTCTCCTTTTTTTTTTTTTTCCTAATCTTCGTGACAGCTCGAAGATACCATAATTTTGTTTCAGAGGGTCCGGGATAGATAGCAGCTCATTAAGAGTCTTCTTTTGAAGGCAAGTCATATGCTGCTGGTGACCTCTGTCACAACACTTTTGTTCTTTGTGCCTACTGTCTGGGCTTGCAAATGAAATCAGGCCTTTGAAGGTTTATATTACACTTCTAGCAATCCTTATAAGGTGGCAGCAATTACGCACAATCACAGAGCAACAGCAGCCAGAGTGCAAAATTTGAGTTTGTTTTTCATCTTTTGTTAGTGCCTCTTTAATGAAGTAGTCAAGAGAGATTCCAAATGATGAATAAGATTGTTGTATTTGGCATCAGGAGCCAAATTACAAAAGGAAAAAAAAAGAGGGGAAAAAAAAAAAAGAAACGTGGAAATACAGATCTTTCATGTGGCAAGAGCAGTGTGAAGGAACAACAGAAGCCAATTGTGAGCCATTGGACAAGCCTAGTCATAAAACTGGAGAGAGAAGGGCCCTCAGTTTCCTCTTGCGTCACTGGAATTCTTTATCTGCTGTATGGCACTGAAAAATAGTAAAAGGTCATGGAAAAAAACGTATTTCAGCTCTCTGTTTCTCTGTTCCATAGATGAGAAGGATGAATGGGAGGTGCCCCCTCAGAACTGATGACTGAATTTGACTCATTGTATTTACTTAATTTTTTAAAATGTTGGTTTAGTGGTGATTTTAATAGTTTACTTGAAGCATCCAGGGACTAGGTATATTCTGTCAGAATTGCTGAGCTGTGCCTCACCCTCTTGATTCCTATGAGATTTTGGTGTGCTGAACATTTCTGACTGTCAAATATACCAAATTAGGCAGAATTGTTAAACCATTTCTCAGTACATTTTCTTTCTATTTATCAAATTTGTATAATAAAACCCTCCTTCAAGACTGTACCTGCCATTTCCTTTTATGGAACAATATACTATCACACTCTTTTCCACCAACTGATTTGCAATTGATTGCTTTCTTTCAGTGAGGCTGGAAAATTAACTTGGATACACATGAAAGTAACACTTAAAAATAATATGTTTGTGCTTCAGTGGACGGGAAAAAAGGCTTTTGGAGAAATAACATAGAGTACTCTCTGAACATGTGTTTTACTACATCCAAGGCCTTTGTTTTGTTGCCACAAAGATGCAAATTTTACAATTTTTTTTCTCTTGTTAAGGCTGCAGATGAGGAGTTGGGAGTTGGGCATTTTATTGCAAGACTCTGATAAATATTTTTAGGCATATATAGAAGAAAGTACAGTGTGTTACCCTGTTCTTATTGTAGCTGGAGTCTCAAGAACACTATAAATCATCAGCATAGGCCTGCACATTCGAGTATAGAGACAGGATTAATGGCTCTGGCAAAGTGTTTGCAATAATGTGGCTCATGCTTTTCAGCTCCCAAGCTGGGGTCTTTAGCTCCATGTTATATGAGGTACTTGTGTCCCTAAGTGTCATGTAATTGTTCATAGAGTGATCTGGCAGGCTGGTGTACTGTGAGTGACTGGAGTTATTTATTTTTGTTCCAAAGTATGGATTTGAAATATGAGTGAATTGAAAGGAGGCTGGGAATTAGGTCCCCATCCTGCAGATATTTGTGCAGATGTCGCAGATGAGTAGGCATGCTTATATTTAATCATGTGCATAAATGTTTACATGAATAGTGCTTCACTTTCTATTTTTAAAGAGAGGAAGAACTTTTAAATTGTTGCCTTTTCTCGATTTAGTACACATATTACAAAATTTTAATACCTTCATAGCTTCTTGAAAAATCTGCTTGTGGTACAGAAAGTCAGTTCAGATTTATCACAGTGTCAAAGGAACTAGAATAGAGCAATGAACATTGTATAGTTCTAAATAAGTAGTGCAGATACCAGAATTATCCAATACAATAATTTTGTTCAAATCCAAGTTAGAATTCAGATGCATTTCAAGTAAGAAGAGTACGCAGCCTATACTTTCTGACTTTCTAAATGAAGCCCTCAATACTTGGAAATACTTGAGACACACAAGATGCAGGTAAGTTGCCCGCCTTGAACTTCAAATTATTGCAAATTGCTTTGAAAGATTCAATTTGGAACATCACAAATAATGTGAATGTGGTGGACTGATCCTGGCTGGATGCCAGGTGTGCACCAAAGCCTCTCTATCATGTTCTCCTCAGCTGGACAGTGGAGAGAAAATATATTGAAAAAAACTTACAGATCAAGATAGAGGCAGTTTAATAAAAGCAAAAGCTGCTTGTAGAAGCAAAGGAAAACAAAAGATGTAGGCACTATTTCCCATCAGTAGGCGATGTCCAGCCACTTCCCTGGAAGCAGTACTGCAGGACATGGAGCAGTTGCTCTGCAAGACAAACACTGTGATAATGAATACTCTGGGGTTAAAGCCATAGTTTCTCCTCTTCTATGACTGCCTTTGCTTTTTGTATAGGATTGTATAAAGCAAGTAGCTAGTTCCATCCCTTCTTCCAATAAAAGTGGTCATAAATATCTGTTATTACTTGGATGAAAGAGGTCAACAGGTATGTTATTAAATAAACATACCAGTTTTTCATCATTCTACATTAATTTGAGAAAATTTGTGTAGTTTAAGCCTTTATATAAGAAGTGGTTATGGGGATTCATTTACTCTGGTGGTTTGAATCAAATATGTATGTATAAAACACTCTCTAAATTTCATTCGTGGGTTGGTGGGCAGGCAAATATTTGTAAAATTTATTTGGGTTTAGACATTAGGTTTTAAATAGAGGATGTTGACAGCATGATTTATTTTCCTACAAATCATTTTTCAAACATACGAAAGATAAGGGAAACCAGCAGATTTGAAGCAGTAAAAGTATGAGTTACAATAAGTAGACGTATCGCCTAGAATTTACAGAGGACCCACATGAATTAGCTAACTCCATTGAAAATCCTGACCATTGTATTTATATAAGCTATTGTATATTATATCAGCTTTTTTTTTTCCCCAGTGTGTCTTCTCTGACTCATCGTTCTTAAAATAGTTCATCTGGTAATTCAGCAAAGACAATACATCACAGAGGTTTTTTTCCTACAGGTCTGCAGGATGATAAAGGCAATACAGAGTTGGTTTGGGGGCAATATGCAAATTTATGGATCTGTCTGCAGAGGAGAGCAGAGCTGAGGCTGGCTGCAGGGAACAGTGAAAGTTATGTCTCCTGGATAAAATATACACAGAAAAAAATCCTGTTTCGGTATTTAAAAAAATAAAATTGAAGTATTTAACCAATAGGAGCATGCCAGACAAATGAATCAATATTTACTTCTGGTATCAGTCCATCGAAAGGAAGAATATGTAGCCAGAAAAAAGAAGGAGGACTTGGGCTGTTTTGTGATTTTATTTATCAAAATACTGTTGAAGAACACGCCCAAATTCCGCTGCACTCTAATGAACTTCAGAAGACAGCAGAAGCAGTAGGAGAGAGAAAGCCAACAAGGGCAGAGAACCAAGTTACAGGAATGAAAATTATCCTCAGAATCACATATCCAGTGAATGAGTTCAACTCTTGCAGGCAGAGGGGAAAACCAAAGGATAAAAAACCCTTTGGGTTTTTGTTGTGGATACTGTGAAGGATATTTAAGTTACTAGCATGTATTAGGACCACAATCCTGAAGTTTAAAGCATGCAATATAACACATATGTCTATCAGTGTGTACAACTTCTATATTTTATTTTCGTGTTCTGACTTTACTTGGAAGGACTTTTTAATGAAATCTTTATGAAGAAGTAAAATCCGGATTAGAAATTACTGTCAGCCAAATGCGGGGAGTTAAGCAGATGTCAGCTACTGCAAGAGGCTTAGAGAAAACTACCTAGTGTGCCAACTTGGAGTTGAGGGGCTGGCCTTTTGTTTGTCTGCAAGTTTAAAAGCTCAAGTGGAATTTAATTGAAGTTACCTACTATTACTTAAAATAGTTCTATTCCTGCTGTGAAGCTACTTTCAAAGGCTGTCTTTCCAATATCAAATTAAAATGGTTGCAGTGTGTAAGTCTTAAAATATATTAAATCTCATAATTGCCATTCTTTTCCCCTTTTCCCTAAGATGTAGAATCTGTCAAAAAAATCTCAGCTTTGAACACAAATGCATGCCTATATTTAAAATATGCACTACAGTTTCCTGTATTTGGGGAGTTTTTTAAACAGTATTATTTCTGCTGGATTAAAGTGTGTACAGTCTTCTAAAAATCTTCAGGGCAGCAGCAATCTAGGTAGTAGTCAGTCAGTTTCAACATTACATCTGAAGCCACAATTCCAAAACCTACTTCCCACCTCACCGTCCTTTTTTTTTTTTCCAACTTTCCCAGCTGCAGATTTTTGCCTGGGCACATTTTGAGATAACAGTGAGTAATTTCAGCATAGCAGAAGGCACATGTTGTTTAAAACCAATTGAACTGTGGAAGTTATGAAATTCAAGGTTTGAACTGCCCTAGTCTACACTGTCTGTTGGACCCATTGAAAAAGACAAAGACAATGTGTTTGTGTGTCATCCATTCTTTGCTGTGATTTGCATTTCTCCTGAAAACAGTGCTGGTGCAGGGAGCAGGTGTGTTCAGGACCAGATTATAGTGGTATGTTGTAATTGAGTGTAGTGTTCCTGCTTCTGGTTCTTGTGAACTTGAGTGCTCCTAGCAAGTAATAATAGAGAGTCCTATGGAGTTCAGCAAGCACTTGAATCAGACTCTAAATCCCTTTTTAGGCACATGTTTAATGATAGACTTGACAGTACCAGCAGTATCTCCATGTAATTAGTTGTCAAATGTATTTTATACTTGCTTGGCTAAAAGTATGGCATTGCACCACATATTGCTTCCTCTTTCCCCACCTCCCCCCACTCATGAGAAGTGGCAAGCTAAGTTATCTGTCAGACTGTAAACATTTATGACATATTTGTGAAAAGATCTTGCTTAGAGGATGAAGCTGCTACTTCACAAAACAAAATATTTGAGTTCTGTATCATCAAAATACTGGATCGTTATATGGATTGACTTGCCAAATGTATTTGCAAGTATGTATCTCTCACTAATCAAACTAGCCTCCTGTTGTTATCCTACTCACCTTTGCTTCCAAGTGCACAGGACAGGAAGTATATGCATATCGCTGCAGAGGAACTGTTAGGTCTGGATAATGTCATTGTCTTTTCTTTGACTCTAGAAATGTGTTGGTGGGTAGCACACACCTAAGTGGTTTACTCACTCTATGTTAATGTTATATTTGCAGCTACAGTGTGTAAGTGAAAGTTGTCTGACAGCATTGTATGATTCTGTATTTTCCCAGTCTGAGGTGGAGACCTTGGAACTAAGAGTTGGAGCTTGTGAATTCAGAATCTCTCTATGACCCCCTGATACAGATTAGGTTTTGTTTGTATACTATGGGATTTCTTTAGAAGAGAGGACTAAAGCAGAATTTAAGAGGTCAGCTGCATGTGTCTTCCATGGAGGCCAAAAGGGGCACACAGTGGAGACTTCCAATAACTTCAGTGTTGGGAGGGTTTGTTTTTTTTTTTTTTCTCACTGTGAAATGTAGTGCTTTACTTGGGTGTTAGTTCTTACATGTCATAGGGCTTGTTTGGCTTTCAGATCCAAGTGCAATATTGCCACCTTTTTATATATGCAAAGTGGTTCATGTGTTAACTTTTTTATCATCATTCAGAAGTGAAAATAAAGCTAATGTTTTGTCAACTGATTGTGCTTGCTCCTGGATTACCTTGGAGTAGTGTAAACACTGAAGTGTCAGTATTATGTCTGTGATTATGGAGGAAGGTCTAGAAGCTAACAGATGCAGTGTCCAGTGGCAAAATTTAGGAAGCGTTCTGCATGTGGTATTTTAATCACCTGGGTGGATCCCAGGAGTACCTAGTGAAGTACCTTGGTTAGGCTGTATAGCCAAAGCAAACAAGATTGCCAAATACAGTCCACCTTTTAAAATGTTTTTCAAGTGAAAATCAGCACAACAGAAAGAACACTGGAAGGTTAAAGACTATTCTAAGTTTTGTTGATCACTGGAAAAAAATTAATTTTTAGTGTTTTAGCCTCTGAGAACTACTTTCGCCTTTAAAAGAAGAAGAGAAAATCTCATTGAAGGGGATGCAGAATGACACTGGTTTTCTATTCAAATATTGAGGTTTTGTCCCATTAAATCAGGACAAAAGCAATACTTGGATCTTGATTTAAATCTGTGTGTGGGATTGGAAGAAAACAAACAAACAAAAACGATATTTAAGTTAGTAAAGTTTGATGAAGGCCATTTGGGTTTCTGACCATGAGGTTTATATTTGAGAAAGGGGATGTGTAGAGTTATGGGAGGAGGAATAAATAGTAGCTGACCCAGCAATGACTGAAAATAAGCTTCATGGTGTCGGGTTATCTAAGTATATTAGTAACAGCTGCTTTTCATGTATGCCAAACAGGGTCCCTGACTATCAGCTATCAACTTTTCTAACAGGCATCTGGATTTCCAAATGTGATATGCAGCAGCCCATTGCTATTTTGAACAAGACCTCGTATTTCTTCTTCTGGTGATACATGAGAAACTGCAGTTCTGGTGACCTCTAGGAGACCTGTATGACTTAAGCACCCAGGATCTCATTTCTTGCTCGATAATTGTTTTTCTGCTCCATATCTCCCTTGAAAATTGAAGGTATTAGCTTGTTTCAATCATGTGTGACAGTGGTACTCTCTACGCTCTGCATTAGAAATCAGTGATGTGAAGCCAGCCTGGCCTGTCACACAGGAGGAGGTTCCAAAGGATGAAAAGTGGAGGGGTCCTCACTCCAGGTCCCTCCTTGGTCATCTCAATTAGTAATGAAGTTGCTGAAGTTGGAATTTGTCTATAAATTAGCTAAGTTTTTAGCACAGAACATGTACAGCAAACTAATAGCAGAATACTTAAAAGAAGTAATTTACAACAACTACTTGTGTAAATACTTTTCTTACTCTGTGCTGAAGTAATGAGGGAAGATAAGGGAGTTGCAACAAAATGGGGAAATAGGAGTAGCTTTCCAGTGGTTGCCCCTCCTGAGGCAGTCAGTGAGCTCCCTTCTTGGGCCCAAACCCCACTCAGAAAAAAAAATTGTGTTGACTCTGGCACAGACGTGTGTCTGTCGCTCTGGAAATAACTTGTCCCTGAGCGGCATAGAGGATTTGCATTCAATTTTTATGAACCCTCATAAGGCCATTGTTCTCCAGTTTCTGATTGATTGTCTTTATGTAATCAGGACAACTAATATAGACTTGTCACAGTAACTGAGGAAGGTCAGCTGTGACTGGTTCAGTTTAACACAAGGTTGCAGGATGAATTATGTTTTGTTGCATGCTGCAAAGGCACATTATTTAAGTGGGTTTTTTTCACTGATGCCTGATGACTTGTGTTTTCTGCCTCTAAATCTTCTTCTATGATACAATAGTCCTAATCACAATTTAACTGAGGTTGATTGATGTCCTCTGGCCACAGACCCTCTGTCAGTTATGGAAGGCTGATGTGAAGTAAATGTTTTCAAAGGTCCCTGATTAGAGGTTCTCATGAGGAGGGGTTTCAATTTTCAGAGCAGGTAATCAGTCACAGCTCTGACTGAACAGGATCCATAAGTATTTAGCATCTCAGAAAGCTGAGTCCAAATGTTTTCTTGTGGGCACCTGGTATTATTATTTGTACTGCCAGAGAGTAGGGGGTAGCAAGGTGAGAGACCACAGACTCTGCAGTAAAGTTGTCTTAAGGCCAGCAACTTAACTTTGTACAATCCCCAGCTCAGCTGCATTATATTAATTAAAGGGTAATGCCAAAGGGTGTTTTGATGTGGGTGTGACAATGGTGTCTGAATCACCTGTCTGGACTTCTGCAGTAAAAAAATTCCTCACTTCTGCCAGACTGCCTTGGTCACAGACCTAGAGCATCACCTCTCCACAAAACTGAAACACAAAGTAAACAGTTCTGCAGGAAGTAAAATAGTCTTGGGTGCACCTGTGTCCCAAGCTGGAGCAGCAGGAGGAGGTGCTGGCTGCAATTAAGCTGAGATTCCCAGATGTCTTTTCATGGACCTCTTTCTTTTCCTTTCCCTGCCCAGGCCCCCTGCACAGTTCAGTGAAGGGCCCCACACCAGCCCCAGAACCTCCCAAAACTTCCACCTATTCTGGAGTTCCCCACTGGTCCTAACACAAACCTATTCATAGTCCTTGAGCCACACACACTGCCAGCCTCAGCCATTGCAGATCCCTCCCAGGTATTTTTACCCACTATTTTCTCTTCCAATCCTGAATCCCTGTCCACCTACACCATCTTCCCAATGCCAACATTCCTCTTGCATTCCCCTTCATCCTCCTCTCTAGGTCCCTGGGGTCCTACACCCATCTTACCACTCTGCTTCTTTGCTGCTGCTACTGTGTTTTTTGGTGGCCACTGCTGCACTGCTGTGGCTACTGTGAATTCTCTCCTGGCCACCACCATTCTGGGCTCCCCTCTCAGAAGAAAACTGTCTCCTGCTGTGAGGCTGTAAAAAGCCCAAGTACCAGCTGCACCCACCAAAATCATACAAGATAGAAGGCAGAAGACTTCGAATTTTGCTTCTCTTTCCATTTGCTCTGCTTCCTGTTCATTGTCCACCCCAGAGAAGTTTGTTTGATGGGCCAAAGTTGTCCCTGTGGGACAGGTGGCTCAATCCGTGAGGTTTTACAGCCATCCCATAGGGCTCCCCAGTGTTGTGAGTGTTCTTTAGAGCCTGAACCTTTCTACTTCAGCCTTAGTCTGCCTGTCCACTGGGCAAAACCACCTCTGGGACCAGATAAGAGCCACACAGTCCTAAGGTGTTAAAGGGAAGGGACTCTTCCTAACTGAAGGGCTTTTTCTTTCCCTTGAGAAAAGGTCTCTTGGAGCCAACTTTGCCTAGCAGTTCTTCACACCAGCAGTGAAAACAGCAGCTGTTCATGACTGCAGCACAGAGAATGGTTTGCTTTTTCTTTTCTGATTATAACTATAAATGTCATCGTTTTGTGAGCCTTACCACTCAGCTGGTTTTAGCAAAAAATTATTCCAGATGTGGCAAAAAATACTGCCTCATTGCAAGCAGTTCCTGTTTTCCAAGAGTGGCCAGATAAATTTGCCTCTTCCAGTGCATTGGAATGGATTGCATTGCATTCTCTGGTGATAGGCTGCTAGGCAAAAAGCATAATAACTTTGTCTTTGCACACTTAAATCTATAGTTCTGAGGGTATTTTTGATGATCTGATTGACTTTCCAGCTCTCAAAGCAGAGAAACTGGAAAAGCATTCATGGAAATCTTGTCAGGGAAGAGCCTTTTCTAGGTGGATGAAGAGAGAGTTTCTAACGAAAGACATGTTATTGCCTCATTTTTATAGCTGAATGGATTTTAATTCTGTTGTAATGTGAATTACTGTTATAGTCTAAAATCTACTGTTAGAAGTGGGTGTATATTTTGGAGTAAGGTGGCACTCAAACTGGCTTTTTCTCTAGGTCTGTTGCAAGAAGAATTTAGATTTATTGCTATGTTGGACGGTAACTGGTACCCCAGGGTTTGGTGGAAAAAGGTTCTGGGAACCCTTTTGGACTCTTGTCTGTGCGGCACAGCTGCATCTCTTTGTGACCCCTAGTGACCACAGCATTTCCATCTGGACTATTTCTCTGCCATTCTAGAAACTTTTGGTGGCAGACATAGCGGAATAAAAAGTTTAACTGTATAAAAATGAGTCATTAAATAGGTATTGACTGTGAGTGAAACTTCTGGTAAAATAACAGCATTGATAAATCCATGGATCGCTGCTTGCAAACAAAGCTCTGAAAAAAACTGCCTGGATTTACATACTGTTGCATAATCCATGGAGGTGTGTGTTAATTTTAGAACTAGAGGTGATGTTTTCTGTGCTGTCCTCCTTTATCCTGTAAATAATATGTGAAACTGTGAAAACGGATGTTAAGAACAAAACACTTCTAACCAATAGGGAAGAGGTTATTTTACGGAAATCGGTGTAGTTTAGGTGCTGGGTCTGGATTTCTGTGTTTGTTGCTGGGACCCATACTGGGAGTATATATATGTTCCTGCTACAAGGCCTTTTTACGTTTCCAGAGGAACATGAAGAAAACAGTGTAATAGTATTAACTTTGAAACACAAACATTCTTGTAGACATTAATTTTCATTTATATCCATAACCCTAAGGAAATAAAACCAAAGAAAGTACTATCAAAAAATGGAATTGAATGTACTAGAGGAGTTGAGAAGCTGACACTGTGAAAGAGAGAATTTATTTTAAAAGTCCCCTTGCCTTACAGAACCGCTCAGCATCATCTCCATTCCAGTCTGTGACCCTATCAGGTCTCAGAGACTACTTCAGAGGAAACACTGTATTTTCAGCAATATTCCACACCAAGCAGCTTTTTATTTTGTGTTATTTTATATTTCTTCTGCCTAACAGGAAATTTAGTCACAATTCTGTATGATAAATTAATTTTTAAGTTTTATTTAGAAATTAATGTTCCTATTTGGTCTTGTTGCATTCCCCTATTCTGCCCTCTGCAGCTTTTCTGTGCTGGCAGGATGGAGGCTGGCTAGAAAATCTGATTTAGGATTAGGGTCAGTTTCTAGCTAAATTTGACCTGGATGGCACTGAACACTTCAGGATTCATTGCTGATAAATAATTTTATCAATTTTCTTCACAGAATCAGGCTGAACATTGTCCATCAGAGGATTAATTAATTATTTTAGCTAAAGAAGTTTGTAATAGAAACTTTGAAACAAAAATTAAAGTGTTTTATGCATCCTCTATTTCTACAGAAATTGGAGAATTTTGCTGATAAAACCAGTAATTTTATCATTCAAAAAGAAAAAAATAAGATTAGTCATTGACATTGGTATGAAGTTATTTTCTTTACAGATTTGCATACATATATTTAAAGATACTTAAAAGGTATGAATAATAAATTTAGAAAATGAATAAGAACGGTTTTGTTAAAAAAAAAATCTGTATAATTCAGTTGGGCATTCTATATATCACTGAACTGGTTTAATTTTCATTGCTACTGTAAAAGGTATATTAATATCATTCAGATTTGCATCTAGCTTTCAATAATAATTACCTGATTTATTTAATGTAATTGTTTCGTCTTTGAATTCCTATAGTAATCTGAATTCATATTTAAACTTCTCTCTCTTTTTAGAAGTCAAATTTGATAGAATTCAATTTGGGATTTCTGCAGAAGTTTTGCAGACAGTTTTCTGTTGTCGCTTAAAGGTCGGGCATTTAATTCTTCTAGTGCCTGCCTTTGAAAGCCAAAAATTCCAGCCCTTGTGAAACACTTGTGACTTGTCTGTGACAGAGTCAGGTGCCTCAGTGTCAGCAGATGGGTGGGATGTTGGAAGCGATGGTGAGCATTTCACCTGGTGCCCAAGGACAAGAGTGGCTCTGCTGCAGCCTTCCCTGCAGCGCTTCTGAGACTGAAGTGTGGCATCTGGACACGTGGCTATGCCATGGAACAATTTACTGGAGAAACGACTTGAGGCAAGTGAGTGCCCCGAGCTGCTGCCATGCCAGGTGCTCATTGCAAAATAAGCAGTCACTTACACTATGCATCCTTTGACTGTGGGAGTGTTTCACACTTGGCTATTTAGAAACCCTTTAAATGCAAGGCATATCAATTATCCTACCATTGTCTGGTCCCATCACATAAAATACACGCATTTCAGAGAAGTGTTTTGTCATTTGATATGACTTTGCTTTGTGGCAAGAAATTCAGTTTCTGCAGCGTAGGGCCTCGTCTGCACATGTGACTGTGTGGTGTTTGTAGGTGTATGTACCATTCTCAGTTCTACCTCTAATAGAGTTAAGTGCCTTTGAAGCACAAGAGGAGTTTTTTAATGAGACTTAATCTCATTATCTGCTTTTATGGGATCCTATCATTGCTTGTTGCCTACATAGTAGGAAAAGAAAAGCTCCCTGGAAATCTTGTTCTCAAGTGTGGAATTGGTGTGAAATCATTCTTTCTTTTTAACAGGAGGCTGGTAGAGAGGGAAAGGGGTGGATCAGAGATCAGAAGCAGAGTGCACCAACATTTGGCTTTGGTTTGGGGTTTATTTGTTTAATTTCTTTGCTTTTCCTAAAGCTGCGTAATTAGAGGATTTCAGTATTGTTATAATTCTCATTAATTGCATTGTTAATCTTTCCACTGTAATTTAAAGCTCTGGTTCCTTTAAAGTTATGAACCTCTTTTTGATTTATTCATTGTGCCTGCTAAGCATCTAACTATACCAATTTTTGTGTGTTACTACTTTCTCTAGTTGTGCTGAAGCCTACAGTGGAACAGAGAGATTACTCAGCAAATGTCTGTGGCAACAGTGGGTTGCAATTGCTTAATTAAGCAAATGTATAGTAATTTAGCAAGTGAAATATTCTAGCTGTCCTTGATTTAATTCTGTGCTGTATGAGTTTGAATAGCACATGAAAAACTAAGGGAGAAAATGCATCACAAATTGGTCAGAATGCTTCGTTAAACTGATCTTAGATTTTCCTTAGGATACAGCTGTAATAAACCAGTTTAAGTAGACTATTTCCTCTAGGAATTCAAGCATAAGTCACTGTCTGAAAAAATGTCATTAATTATTCACAGCAGACCTCAGTCATTGCTGCACTTTAGTCCTTACTGAACAGGGTACTCTCTTTCCATGTGTTTGTATTGCTAGAATGCCTACATTTTTTTTCTATAGGCAGGGAGCACTGCAGATTTGCTGAAATTATATATTGTTACTTCCTCCTTACATCCATCCATGTGAAATACTTAGAATCTGCTTAAGTAGTGGGTGTACTCTCTCCTTCCAAAATATATTCATGGTGTGTGGGGGGACAGGAGGAGAAAGGAGAAAAGTAGCATGATCCATTTTAATTTAGCAACATTTTGGAATGTAGTGACTTGGGTACTTAAAGAAGTTTCTTTGTATGTTACAACATGGTATGTAATGAATGTGGAAGACAAGTGGAAATCCGTATGGAAAACTTCCCTATTAGGGGCGCGTCCATCTACATAGTGGTCTCTTCTATGGAGCATCCTCTTCTTTCCCCCTCTTGCAGTAGATGAGATGAGGCAGAACATGTGGGAGAAGGATATGGCTTCTCTGCTGGTGCTGCTTTCATTTTTGCCAGAAATGGTGTTTAGAGCTCAGGAACCTGCGAACAAACCTTTCTGCTTCTGAGTCTGCTGCTTGCTGGGTTGGAGTACAGCTTGGGCATAGGAGAATTGAGTGTTTTGTTAGCTTCAAGGTATTTGAGAAGGTTTGAATGTTTTCTAGCCATAAGGTGGCATGCAGAGATGATGGAGCTGCACCTGCTGACACAGCTGCATTAGGACTTCTCACATCACAGCAAAGTCCTACTCTCCTGCAGTATAGTATTGCTACCTGGATCTAGTGTATGAAACATGACACTCTCATGTTTGTCACTTTGGCGGGTAAGAGGGAAGTCACAGCATAACTGAGACAGCTCAGTGCCCCACACTCAGTGCCCCTGAGCTCAATGCCCCACACTTCAGATGTCCTTTGGGGAGATCCGTAGAGCTGGGTTATGCATGGAGTCTGAGCTCTGGGCAGGAAAGAGGGAATTGAGAACAGCTTTTAGATCTTAAGTTGCCAGAAGGTAACAATATTTTATGCTACTAGTTTTATATTCCATAAAATGTACGTCCTGTAAAAATTTGTTATAAATTATTTATTGCAGAAATCAGTTTTCCCAAAGTTGTATTGTCTTCCCCTTTCAGAGAGTATCCACCTTTCTCTGCCTGATGTTTCATCCCTATTCATGAGCAGCATTAATGAAGCAGGTGTATAATGTAATTCTATTTGCACAAGAAATACCTGCCTGTAGTATTCATAGTTCATTCCAGTGAGGAAGAGGCATTGAGGTAGACTGCTGAAAATTAAACCTGTCCTCTCTGCTTCTGGAAGGTGTAAATAGGTTTCAATATTAAGCAGAAGAACCTGATTTCATCAGGTCATAGCAGTAAATAGTGGCAGCAATCAACCCTGAGAAGCAATTAATTTACACAATAACTAGTAATCACTTTCCTTTATATGGAAAGCAAATATGGAAATCAAAGGCTGACAGCCTCTCTCAAGCACTGAATGATCTGAATCTCAGTTCCAAAGAAAACTTCCATGTCCCAGCTTCAGCCAGGCAAAATTTTCTGTAGCAGATTTGCTGCCAGACACTGAGGCTGAGTGACAACTCTTTATTAGCAGCAGAGCTGCAGATCTGCATCTTCTCTTTCACAATGTTTTCAGTTATACTTTTGTTTATGCTTCAACTTTCTGCCATCTCTTTATTCCTGCCTGACAGCATTTGTTTGTCTTTCTGGCAAGTCACAGGTAGATGGCTGGGATTAGTTTGGGGCAAATAGCGGGCCACCTTCTTTAGTGGTACAATTCTAGGATTTTGAAAGGCACTTCAGTACTTGGAGCATGGGAACTGAACTTTTTCGAATATCCATGCACACATGTAAAGCGAGACACATAAAATCCTCTTTAATGATTCATAATTGCCAAGAGGCTGTGGTATTAATATACAGACAGTTTTATATTGTTAAAATGCGTCCAATTTTTTATAGGGAAAATACCCAACTAGATGCCTAGTAACAAGGCTTCATTCAACCTGTACTGGATAAAATCAGGTCATATTTATTTTAGAATGACTTGCAGAATGATGTCTCTTGGAGTGTTTCCAAAAGATAATCAATATCTATGATGTGATAAACAGACTGTTTTTAAAATGTGCATGACCATTTTCCGGTTTCTGATCATCATGATAGGCAGATTATCAGCTCTCAGTGAACTCCTAAGCAAACTAAATAATGTAGCACAGTTATGGGGTCAAATTCCTATGACTCTGGGCATGGCAAAACACAAAGGGGTCACCAGGACATTTGATTGGAAGAAGCAAGTAGTTCTCCAACCTCGCAGGTTCCTTGTAGGGATCTTCTCCCTTCCTGCTCCTCTCAGCTGTACTCTGAACAGGAGTTTGGGCAGGATTTTGCCTAGGGACAGAAGGCAAATATAAACACAGAAGAGTAACAGTCACTAGTTACATTGAATGGAGTGGAATTTTCCATCATTGTTATTGCTTATTGCACATATTGCCAAAATGAGCAGCATCCCTGGCCAGGAGCCATAGTCCTCCACTCTGGTGCTCACAGGGGACAGAAGATGACCCTACCCAGGGAACTTGTCAGGCACCCACAAGACAGTGGAAAACAAGCCAAGACAGACAGGCAAAGCGTCAGACAGGGGAGTAAAAGGAAACAGTGAGAGAAGACTGAGCAAACTGAAAAGCAGCGTGCTCGGCTGCCAGTAACCCTAATGATGGACAGTTTTGATTTCCTTTTCTCCTTTTTATTTTTACCCTGTCTTCTTTTTTTTCTTTTTTACCATAAAGTAGGTGTTTGATACGCTCCTCGTTTTTTACTAGTGAAATGTTAGTCCTTTTAGTAAATCTTTCTCTATGTCAGTTCCTACCAAGTAAATTTTGACACTTTTCCAGAAAACAGTGCACATGATGGAAACATGAAAATATTAATCCGGATGTGCGGGAAACTTGCATACTTGACCTTAAGAGAATGAATAAGAAGATGAAAAGCTCAGTAAAAAAAGGACATCTGGCATGTTTGGGTAGTTTTCTCAGGAAAGGGTAGATGGTCCAGAGTAGGGAGACAAATGTTTTCACCCTTTTCATCCTAACATTTTCTCATCAGTGGCTTATTTGAATATTTGCTTGCTCGACATGTTGGGACTGTGTGTGATGCTGTTAAGGGCTGCCACAGTTGTAGGAGAGCTTGAGGACTGTTCTGTTTTGCAAGCGATGTTCTTTCAGTTTTGACAACTTCTGAAAGTCACCCAACATCTATGACAGCATGTAAGGAATGTCGACAGTAAATATTAAGAATGAATTTTGAGATATTTGAGGAATTTCCTCTGGGAAGGGTAGCTGCCTGCTGTGGAATGTTTTATGCCAACATTTGTGGGTGAAAAAATGAGTCTAAGGATTGTAAATGGTTAAGAGGCACCATACAGGTCTAAAAAGCAGAGTTGCCTTTTTCTTAATTTGATCCTTCATGAAAATTGCAGATTCAAATATTAAAATACTTATACCATGAGGAATCTCATAGATTTTTAATTTCTTTAAAATAATTCTGAAATCTGCCGTAGATGTTTTCAACAGTGAATTTTTATTTCATGTTAAAATGATAGTGACCCATATAAATGATCCACAAATATAACACTGTGAATTTTTTATATCAGATTCTATTTCAGTTGCAATTAGACATTCTTATTCAATATATATTTGAGTATGTATGTATTATTAAATAAAAAGATACTTTACAAGATGCTAAGGGCACTTGATAATGAACTAATAGATCCTGTTAGGAAAAGCATAGCCCCAGTTCTAAAGTCTGAGGGAGTGATCTGAGAAGATTATAATCTTCTAAAACTGAGAAATAAAACTTGCTCATAGCTTTCAGTCTCTAACACTGACGGGTACGCAGTATGTAGGTGTGATTATCAGCATAATAAAAGTCCATTTTCTATGTAAAAAGAAAAAGAAAGTTACTTTGCCCTTGATGATAACACTGCTAGACATGAGTAATCTTTAGGGCTTTATTGAATTTATGAGCAATCATCTAAAGTAACTGCATAGAGCTTTTAAAACTCAGTAGAAGTTTTTTAATTAGCCTTTTTAAAAATTTCGGTCTTAAATTCAATTCCCCGTAGAGAAAGCTAATATGAAATTGGCATTTGTGTGTTATTTAAATGTTACTTTACTGAGAAGTTACCAAAATATTTGATTCTGCTGGGAGCAAAGATGGATCAGTTTGATCCTGATTGACTGGAACAGATACAGCCAAAGTATTACAGCATTGTGAATGTTTTGCAACTATACGTGTAGTAAAATTTAGACAACAGTATTTTTCGGATGTGTGCTATGCTTTGCTGTCTGCTTGTGTATTATTTTCTGCATAGAAACCAGTGTTGTGCCACATTCCTTCCTATAACATGGTTGCCCAGCTTTCTGCTTTTCGCTGAAGGCTCTGAACCACACATGGACTTGTGACTGAGATTTGAAGACTTTCACTAAGGAATGTATTACAGGTACACTTGGTGCTGGCCCTCACATCGGTTTTGGAATATGGAATTTACCTTGTGAAAGCCATTGTGGGTGCTTCTGAAAATGGCAGTAGTCCCACAGCTCTGCTGATTGATAGCTTAATTATTTGGAACTGGAGTATTGCTAGGTTGAAGGAGAGGGGAATGACAGCACTTTGGAAGTTGAAAGCTTTTCTTCAGGACTGGCTGTAACAGGAGGGGATGTTTGCTTGCTGATTTGGAAGGTACTGTAGTGCAAAGGCAACAGCACCTGCTAAACCAGGCTGCACCACAAGCTCTGCTGCACAGGCTGCTGTCAACTGAAACAGGCTCCTCATGGCCAATCAACTTACTGGAATGGGAAAATTAAACAAGAATAAGCAACTAAAAAAAAAGATGAAAGAAGTATGTTTAGAAGTATGTTTAGTCTTGGTGAACTCCGAGTTGCTTTTTTGCATAGACCTTTTTCTTAAAGCACCTCCACATCCGTGAACTTCTTTGGTATTTTCCTCCAGGGCTGGAAGCCCATAGCACACAGCCTTTGGGAAAGTAAGCGGCATTGTTACTAAAGCGGATCAACTGTATGGTAAAAAGTCAACTGGGTAACTGTGGTCACTGGATTTTGTGGTGAACGTGAGCAACAGAAAATCCACTTGCCATCTTTCCCAGTCTTCAGACTTGTTTGGAAAACACCGGGTGTGAGAAATGAATGAATGTGTTCCTCTGGTTCCTGTAGTCCTTAAAAGTCAGGGATGGTGCAGGCTGATGTCCAGCTGAGGAACCAAAAGAAGAAGATGGTGGTGATCAGAGAGAGATTTTAACCCCTGCAGAGAGTGATGCCGTGGTCTGGAAATGCATTGAAATACTTGATTGACTTCAGACCTTAATTCTCTGATAGTGCCAGACTTTTCTTATTGTGGTGAGCCTCTGCAGTAAGCTGGACCATGGAGGATCTGCTTCTTGCAGCCTTGCTGGAGGGGATGGAGATGGGAGGGCTATGTGTGTCCAACACACCTTGAGGCTCCTGCAGCCGAGGCAGCCCCTACTCATCTCCCACTCATCCCAGTTTGCCACGGCAATGGGGAGGAGCTCAGGGGTGGTAGCCAGCAACACGAGTTGGTTTGGTTCACATTGCTGTCAAAATGCATGTCCTGACTTTATTTACTTTGGGCCTAATGTGAAGCATTGCATAACTTTAATTTTGTTCTTTTTGCAGTGCTCGGCCAGTGGCTCTTCAGGCTGAGCACGACAGTGTCCTCAGCTGCCTTTATACTTGGATTTTAGGGCACTGGTTTATGTAACCCACTTAATGGTTTTTTTTTTCCTTATATTGTTGCCAGATGGCACCCCTTTTACGTATTTGCCCTTTACAGCTCATTTAGCTTTCCTTGATTGGGGCTCTGCCTCTCTGCTGTGCTAGCTGGGCTTGCCCCTACCCGACAGAGGGCAAACACCGCAGAAAGGGATGGTCTGATTGACTGAAAGAGAGTGGAACATGGTCCCACCATTCCTGGCAGTTATTCCAGAGCTCTGACCAGTTCATTCAGCTGGGAATGAGGAGGCTCTGAATCTGCTCCATGCTGTCATGTTCACACCTGAGCAGAAAAGAGAGCTCCTGTACTTTCCATAGTGGCTATCGACCCACATCAGTTCTGTGGGAAAACCCCTGTGTATGAGTTTCTGAGTGCAGTGACTCTTGAGAAAAGTGTGTCAGTGCATTTCATTTATTTTAAATAGGTGCATTGTCACGTCCAAGCTGCTGTGGTAAAGTTTTCCAAGAATTTGAAATTTACAGAGGGCTTTAAGACTGCGCCTTTTAAAAGTCCATGCTGGGTCCCTGTCTCCCTGACTCTAGGACTGTCCCCAGTGGTAGGTGGCTGCATACCGGGTTGCAAACTGAACACCCACTTTCCCAGGACAAGTGTTCAGTAAATGGCACGATCCAGATGACTCCGTAAGACCTCAGACATCTCCAGCAGCATGACCAGTCTGGTCTCTGCTAGGGAAAGTGGCTTCGTCTAGTCTTATTTTTCTGCTTTGGGAATGAATTGGTCTGTACTGTGCTGTTCCCCATGTGCAGAAATTGTCCTTTGATATAACAACAGGCTTGGTAGATTTGTGTATGTGTGGCTTCCATCTCAGCCTTGCCCATGTCTTCTTATGTTTACTTCTACAATACCAAATTTAAATTACGACTACCTAACCAACATGATTTTCCATTCAGATATTTTTCATTTTTAAAGTCACCAAGACATATGGTTTCTAACAGTTTTCAAAAGTTGCTTTAAAGTAGAAACACTTCCTCAGAATTTTTGCTTGAAAACTATATCTTGCTTTTTGTACATAATTTTTCGATTTTTGTCTTAGGATGTTCTTGAAAAACAACATCCTAATTTTTTAAACTTACCTTCAAACTAGGATGAAAGTAAAATTTTAAACAGGAAGGAAAATGAGCTTTTACAGCATCTTTAAAAGATATTTTATAAAATCCCAGCTCAAAAACTGTTCTCAAAACATGCTTGGTTAAAAAAAAAATCTAGTTCGGTTTTATGTGTATATGTCTCAAGTAACCTTAGTAACAAAATCTGAGATAGTTAAATAAAATTTCGATCAGATTCTTAGTTGAGTACAATATTCTTTCCAATAAGTAGATTTTTCAAATGAAAGATTAAATAGAATTAAGCCTAGTAGATGTTAGAAAGTGTTAAAAAGATGTTAAAAAGTTGAGTTGGAGTTCCTTAAGAAAGCATGTCTATTTTAGCATTATCCAAGTGACTGGGATAACTGAATGCCTCTGGCTCCAGTATTAAACACATGTATGATATTGTACCTGCAGGTAGCCCCAGATGTTCATGACCAGGTGATTGCATAAGGTGTTATTGTCTAGATGCCTTTGGTTCTCTTTCACTTGTACTAAGTAGTCCCTTATTCTAGAACTGGTTAATCCCTAGAAGTAGGACACAATTTACATTTAGTGGCATTGCAAACACTAATTTCACTGTTTATTTCCTGAAATACTGGATAGAGGTTTTTGGAACTAGAGAAACCTGTTTCACTGTGGGTTCTACTTATAAGATTAAAATACTTTTTCTATGCAAATACTGCCTTTCTCTAGGATTACTGTAATTGATGGCTCTGTCCGTTGGATTTGTGGAGATGGCTATTTTCAGAACGTCTGCAGGTAATGACTGTTCTCTGACTTGTTAATCTCTTCTTTTCTGATTATCTGAGCAGATGTTGCTTAACCCACAAAATGGCTGGGACCAGTAAGACCAACAAACCATGCAAATCAGGGGAAAAGTTTTAATAAAAATGTGGGGAAGTTGCAGTCAGTTAGCAAGAGAGATGAAGGCACAATGAAGACCGGGAAGGTAAAAAGAAATTTTGAAATTGTGTTTTTCATGTGAAAATCTTTCTGGAATGGCAGACTTTGGTTTTGAGTGTGTGCTGGAGGTAGTTTTTGAACACTGGGATTGTTCTCTTGTGTGGTGGTCTGAGGCATGCGTACTTCTCACGCTTCTTCTGTGACCTGTGTAAATGATGAGTTTCCAAAGGATGGGTACGTGCAGCTTCTCTTGGCTCTCCACATCTGGGGACTCTTGGCACCTCTGAAAAAAAAAACAAATTGGGATTCTTCCAGAGAGACATGGGCACACACTTGCATGAGCAGAATGGGGCTGAGGAACAGGCAATTCAGTCCTCTGACGGTTCTTCTAATGAGCTGCTGTTTGATCTTTTGGAACCAGAATATCCTGTGCGTGCAGAGCAGGTAACCCCCTGCCAAAACACACTGGAGACTTATCCCATCTAGTGAGCAGGTGCTGAATCTAATGGGCCTGACCTCTCCTGGTAGCATTCCAAGATGTGCCTGCAAGGGCAGGGTCAGAGTTCCATAGAGAGGAGCTGTGAGGAAATGTCCCAGGCCACCCTGTGCAGAGCTGGTCTGGGCAGTGCATTGCCAGCTCTGATGACAGGGGTGATCACACTCGAGAGCTGCGTACCCAGCTGTTTCTGTACAGTTCTGTGAGCATTAGCATGCTCTAAACACCGTGTTTTGAGATGGGCCATTTCATTTCCATTAAACTAAAAACAGCTTCTAGTGTACTTCGTACTTTTGAACCTGAAGCAGAGCATTAATACCTGCTGGTACAAGCTCTGGAGATTTAGAAACATGAATTGTACAGACCATTAAGTTAAAATTTAGCAATTACATCAGTATTGCCTTATGATAGGGCTGGGGAATCAGGATATTTGGACTTCTGTTTCTGGTGCTGTCAAATTCACTGTGTGACCATAGGCAAGCAGCTTAACCTCACAGCATCTGAGGTTAATACTTACCCAACTTGCAGGGTTTTCTGAGGCTAGATTAATGTTTCTGTTGTTTCTTTGGCATCTGGAAATGGATGATGTTCACAGTGAATATGCTGTTGATAATAACAATAAAGAAAAATGAAAATTACTGTAAATTTTTTGTTTGTTATAGATGAAAAATGCAGAAGTCACAGCCTGTTTTAACATTCTGAAGAATGCTGCATAGTTTTTGATAGAAATAATTACAGATAATCAAGCAAGTAAATTTATGTAACAATTTTTTGTTTGTTTGTTTTTAGACATGTGATTAATCCTAGGTTTTTGATGACCCAGATTAGGTTATCATTGCAGTTACTTTAGCAATGCAGTAATACAGAAACTTTCCAATGGAAAATTATAGCAATGGATTCCCTGAGGAAAGAAACGTACAAAGCAGCCCTTTCTGTGGCAGTCAAGAGGAAGCCATCAATTTTTCATTGCTTCATAGATGCAGCTACAAATTGCAAAACTCATCTCCTTTAGAGTAAGTGGTTTTGGGGCCTTTGGCGTTAGTGGTCGGTGGGGTAAATCCTGTATTTGGATTGTTGAAATGTTTTTCAATGGCAGTGGAAACTCTCAAGGGATTTTAATTTCCCTTTCACAGAGAGGGAAAGCAAAATGAAGGGACATTGCAAGACTAATGCAGTGCTGGGCTGTTCCTCAGGTGGTTACCTTATGCGTTGATAACCAAAGGTTTTGTATTCACCCTCTGTAGTCAAGGGGTTTTGTTTGGCAAATCATTTTACACGGGATTACTGAAGGTTCTGAGTCTTTTGTAAACCAAGTGAACTATGCAGCTTCTCATTTGGCTTTCAGTTGAATTAGTTTTAAATTACTGGATTTGATACAGCTGTATATTATTGAGAGAATTTTGTACAGATTGCCATGTCTACTGGTATCCTGTGCAATGAGCTTTCAAATCTGCATGAAAACCTAGATTTTCTTAGTCATTTTCTATATAAATGTTTAGGTTTGGGGTTTTTCTTGTTTAAGTAATCATATGTTCAGACCTGTATCACTTTAGGAAAGGTTTCTCTAAATACATAGGCCATTTTTAATCCAGTTTGTTTATGGTTGCTCTTTGTGTAGCATTATATTCTGTAACCAAGCTTTTTTGCCTTGAGGAGTGCTAAAAATATAAATGGATATGGTGCTGGAGCTCTTCTGGATGGGTTGGTGTATCAGGAGCACTGGGAATTCCCCCCTGCAGGTTTTCACATCAGGGATACATTGTCCAGTTGCTACCTTCTGAATACCAAAAGAGTTGGCATTTGTGTTATTTCAAAGAAGATTTGCATTCTAAATGAAGATAAGCTGGTGAAATTCTGGGTTTTCCTTCTGCTCCCTTTTACAACAAGAGATGAAATAACACAACGTTATCTGGTTGTTTAGACTGATACAGTCAAGCAGCAAATAAAATAAAGGCCTAAGTCTTCAAACTTTTATGTCTTCATCAGTATAGTTGAGTCACACTGTTGGAAATCCACAGTTAGGATCTAATAATTTACTATTTCTCAAATAGCTTTTAAGAACCAGGTGATAAATCTGCTCTTCATCTTTGACTTTCCTTCATGGAGTGATGCTATTTATGTGTTTTGATGGTGCTCTAAAGTCTGTAGGAAATGCTTTGATGGTCAAGCCAGTATTTTGTTAACAGGATGTTTCTATCTTTTACTGCTTTAAACTTACTAAAAGCAGGTTTAGAAACTCTCCCTGTTCATAAAGGAGATGACAGTGCTAGCTGATTAAAAGGGGCATAATTTGTTGCCCCACTTTTCTCGTGTTGTTGATTAGCTGCAACAGATATTGATGCCAAATTCACTCTTTATACAAGTAAATTTGGCACATATTGATGACAGTTCTTCCTCTTGTACCATCATTAGCAGACTCTTAACTAACTGGCATTCTGCCACTGTGGAGAACGAGAGTTGTTTTCACTCAGTGTGCGTCTTGTGTTCACCATCTGTATCCTCTGTTTTTAGGGCCTGATGCTGCAAAACTATTACAGTTTCTTCTCAAACATTTAGTTACATTGCTGATAATTAATTATGCCTATTAATAAAGAGAGAGGTTTTTAAGAGCTGGGCCCTATATTTGTAAGGTGGATTCTGAATATCTGTTATCGATCTTGTAATGGTCACCATTCATTAATAATATTCATTGTAATTACAGCCATGTGGACACATTGTGAGCCCTTGAAAAACACAACAAAAGAGTGTAATATCAGATAGGACAAAACAGAAAAGAGGCAGTTGAAGGTTGGTAGGGTACAAGTTGGTAACACATTAAGTGGCATCTGTTCCTGGTGTTTTTCTGCCCTTCCCAGGGAAGGATTTTCCAGATGTCTAACCTGAATTTTTCATGCTGTGACTAGGTTTATTGCTCCTGACTCTATCCATAATATAATTTAGATTTGTTTCATGTCTCCAGTCTTGCATAATTGGCTAAATCGTGCAGGTAGACATTATAACAGGCTTGGTTTAGGGCTTGCATTTCCATGCACACGTTAGAAGACGGGGAGCAGCCCTTGTTTAGACCAGCAGTGTTTTCCCCAAGTCCCAGAGTGGGCTGGGAGGGAGTTGCAAGTCCAAGTCTGAGAGCTCCCCTTGTACCTGTCAGCAGTGTTCACATGGGTTACAGGCCTGTTTCTCGCCTTTGCTCAGAATTTCAGTGCCTTTCATAATAGCCAAGGGGTTACCCTGCAGCGTTGAGCAGTTGTGTGGCTGTGACGGGCTGGGAGATTGTCAACCCTGTTTCGTGTGACTCGTCACAACCCAAACCCTTCCGTCATCGCTCCGAGGCCTCACTGCCGGAATGTGCCCTGTGTGTTTTGCCTTATGTCTCTCCCGGAGCTGACCGCAGCTGCAGCACAACGTGGCTCCTTCCATTGACGCCACTGCTCCGGGGTGTTACACGTTGCGCGAGCTGCTGCCTCACTCGCCCCTGGCTCACTTTCAAGTTGGGATTTAAAAGACTGATTACTGCTTCCCCAGAGCAGAGCAGCTGGAGACCTATTTGAGGCAATACCTCTCTGGGGTCGAGGAGCTGACGATGGGCTGAGGGGCAGCAGCTCTGTTCATCTCCCCATCATGCCCTTCATGATGCTGGTGTAGATCCCAGGAATCTGCAGCTGCATCCCACCCCACCTCCTGCCCAGCCCAGCCCTGCTGCTCCTCTCAGCACTCTGCCAGACTCAGCTTATAACCCAAATATTTGTGACAGGATGACTGGAAGACAGGCAGGAGGTTTTCAGATAGGGTGGGCAGTAACTTGGTTTCTTCGTTTGTTGATGAAGAAAATACTGCAAGGGATTAAGTGCCTTTCATTGGTGACTTCTGAGGGAGAGAGATTCAGTAGCTAACTTAGCTGATAGGCGCTGTTTAGTATGTTAGGGACTTCTTAGGTCTTCAGATGAACTTTTGTAAAAAGAAGAAAAATTTTTAAAAAAATCTTCTGATTTTGCTCCAGATAAAATCCAGCATATACCCGTAGACATATACATTTTTTCCTTGTTAATAGTGGAGATAATGTTGTGCATTTTCTGTAACAGTTACTGTGTTTGGTATAGGTCACCCTGGGTCAACTTGCAGCGTGTGTACAAAAGACCAGCTCTACTTTCAGTACCCTTAACGGCGAGAAAAGTGGCTTAGATTGTTCTGCTCTCTGCAGTTCCAGGCATCTTAGTTATAAATTCACCTAATCAACCTTCAGTGTCCTTGAAACATACAATAACAGCTTGTTGGCATAAAAGTAGTTACAGAAATGAGAAGCTGATGTGAATTTTTTTCTTCTCTTTACTCTTAACCTCCAAATGAAGGCTGTTTACACAGCAGTGTTACATGTCACCCAGCTCTACTTGCTACTTCATAGAACTGAAAGTTTAGATATTGCAACTGTGCAGAGCTGTAATTCTTACGTTTCTTGACTTTTTAGAAGGATCCAGTAACATAGTGTATTGCAAACTCACTGATGACATCCATGTGTATCCTTAGAAGCATAAGGAGTTCTATGAAGACAAAAGATCTCGATATTGCCCTGTGCAAAAAGTTTCAGTTATAAGTTCTGGATAAAATTCAAAGATAGCGGATGTCAATTTACTTAGTCGTTTTGGGTAAAGAAACATTTTGAACATTGAAAACAAATCAGAAAAAGCACAGTCCAAAAATAATGTTTTTGGGAAAACTGAGCTTTTAACAAAGCAAACTGGAACTCTGCTTTGGCATAGCAGGACCCTGCTGTGTAGTCAGTAATGAAAAAGAACAGTTTTAAATGCAAATAAATTTAAGAATACAAACAAAGCAAAATCGGTGGCAAATTCATAGTCAGCTTTTTACTGTGTTTTACATTAAAGATTTTTTTTCCTTACAGTACTGTCTTAAATTACAGAAACTTTACCTCCCATGGTGTCTTGAAAGCACTGTGGAATGGCTCTTTTTTTGTTTATGAAAAATGGGGAAACTGAATAAGCACTGGACTTGTGTATTTGATTAAACACTCGTTTAAAGTAACACTTTTGTGTGGTTTAGGCTTTCCTCTTTGGCTTTCACTTGTCATCTTCTGGTTGTGTTCTCTATTATTCCTTTGTCCATAATATTAATTTTAGCTTCCTGTTGTTACTGGTTGATTGAATTACTTCACTTACCACTCAGTTGTCTTCATGCTATTGTTTATAAAACATCACTATAGTTACATGTGATGCAGATATGGTTGTTTTGCCAGGGTTATAAAATAAGACTCACTATAAAAGCTATAATTCTACTGTGGACATAATTGCCTAGGACTCCCTGAGAAGCACAAGAAATGTCTTATCTGTAAAGGAACAGGAGTAGCTGTTGCTTGGTGTCCTGTGTTTCATACACAATTACTGAATTCAAGTGAGTTTCCAGTTTTTTATGTGGCAAAAAAATTACGGTGATTATAATGTTGCATCAGATTCTTCTTCAAAATTCTGTCTCCCAGCTCCATTAAGGATTTCACTGACGTTGCAGCCCAGTAGAGCCAGCAGGTGATTTTGGCTATCAGTGGGATAGCATCCACCATATGGAGCATCAAAAAGTATTTTTATTTTATTAGCTTGATATTAAAAAAAAAAGAGTTCACCTGTGTAAAGTGTGGCATTGTATTTTGCCATTCATTTTTCTTTGCTCAGGTTACTAACTTAAGTTATATCTGAAATGAATGTTAAAAGTAGAATGGGAAGAACTCATTTAATCTGTGCCCATTCACTTTTCTCTGAATGGGAGGTTAGTGTCTTCCAGGAGCCCTAGACAGCTCTGTGGCTGCACTGAGCATAGGAACAATCTCACAGTTTACTGTATAGTAACCTTTAACTACTGCAGCTCATTGGGGATAAACTTATGAGAGAGGTTGTGATGTTGCACTATAAAGATCTTTATCTGTGCTCTGGTCTTTTTGTAGGTGCAGTTCTGTAATCATTTATGAGCAAATCTTTCCTTTTGGTAAGACTGTAGTTATGTTTGTCTTCTCTCTCCACCTTGTTTATTTACAGGGTGCAACACACTGATTTTCAGTAAAGCCATTTGGATCATCTTGTATTTAAAAAACCCAAAATAACAAAGCCTTTACCTGTTAAGATGCCATGTGAATTTGTTTTAACAGTTTTCAGCCAGAACAGAAAAGTATTGAAATAGCCACAGGTCGGTGAAAACTACCTGGCAATCTCTATTTGACCTTTTGCTTGCTTGTGTGTGTGTTAAAAAAATACTCGTAGAAACGAGGCTAAAGCAGTAAATTTGCTCTAAAACTGGTATACTTAATACTTAAAAACCCTGGAGGGTGCTGCAGAGAAATGGATTAAACAGAAAGAGCTCCTTTCCACTACCTTCCTTCATCATCATGTACCTCTGTTTTCAATAGGGTTTTTGTGAACAAGGTGGCTGAAGATGAGAACCAAGAGCACTTGATGTAAATTTCCATTTACATAATTGGGACAGAGTAAAAGAGCTGCAGGGCAAGTGAAGGCCATGTCTCGCAGTCTGCAGGAACGTGGCAATGAGCAGGCTCAGTTTTAAGTTGTCTTGGCAGTTTTCTGGCTGATGACAGGTGATCTAATGGGCCAAATACTACAAGGATTGTGCAAAAGAGTAAAATGTATTTTGAATTAAGAAACTGAAGAAACTGGTTTTTTCTCATATCTGTTAAAGCTTCTCCCAGTGTGAAAGTTTGGCATGATGTCTGACACAGGGTTGTGGTTTTGCTTCCAGTTGGATGGCCAAGAGCTCTGATTTCCTTGACTTGTGGTGGCAGATCATGGCAGTGGCCAGGCAGGGTAAGAATGTCCTTGCAGAAGGATTTTGCAGTACTTGGTACAAGTATGTATCAGGCCAGAAAAATGAAACTATGAGAGCATCTCACATTGTTTGTTGGAGACTGTAGAAAATCCATAGTGAAAAAGGTGGGTCAATCAAGGGCTGGCCTGGGAGTATCCGGTATAATGCGGTGTCTGTCTTTTGAAAAGCACTATGCTCCATCTGATGCTAAAGGAGTCATTGAGGACTGGGGGAAGGGAGAATTAATATGTATCTGAATTAATCAGCACAGACTTTCTGTACAGTCAGAAGAAAGAGGCAAACTTACTACATCCTGTTTTAGACTACTAGGGGGCTTCTGTTGTCTAAAAGAAAGAAAAGCCTAAAAGCACCCATTTCTCTGTCAGCTGTACAGAACTTTAGACAGCTGACTCAGACAGAGACGTATGTTTGGATGAATCCTACTCTGGAAATAATTTCAGACTTCAGTAGGATGTGTATCAGCTTGGGATGAAGTTTTGCTGCTGTGAAGCTGTCATGATAAGTTTGTCAAGATCCCAGTAGTCAGCTGAGAACCAACTAACTTACGCTCGCTGCCCTTTGTTATACAAAACCCCATTAGTCATTGTAAATCTCTGCAAAATGGATTGGTGCAGCAGTATGACCTCTTTGAAATAACAGTCTTCCAAACGGTGTTGCAAAGGTGTTCCTTGCATCCAGATGGATATTTTGTTTATTTTCATTCCCAAAATACACATCTTTTCAGACAGTGTGTATACATAATAGATGCTCCTGTTTAGTACAGTAATTGTAAACAACTATTCCCTTCACAGAAAAGAGGATGTGTGATAATTAGTCAGCAGCTTGTTCCTTGGAGATCGACTGTGTGAATCTTTGAGGGAAATGACCTAAACTAGAGGCTTCTTAGTAGTTCAGAAAACCACAAAATGTAAGGGGCCTTTTCCTGGGCCAGATTTTCAGGAGACTGCAGAAACTCTGTTTAAACAGGTACTTGTGCATGGTAACAGTCCTTAGGCACTGAAATGCGTACATCTGCAAATAATGGCCTGGGTCTTAGCCATGGTTGTAATAAAAGTATACAGCTGAAGAGATAAGTTTTAGTATCCCTTGTTAAGTATTTGTCCATGAAACAGGAGCCAGCATGAAATGAGGTATTGTCAGGTACTTTGTGTAACTTTTTAAAAATTTTATCTGTCTTTTTTTGAATAACTTAAAAAATTGAAGCTGGACTCTACATAAATAAGCAGAGCCTGGATCCACAGCATTCATAATGTGTTTTGGCAGCCCAGTTGAGTTATTGGAGAAGGCTGGATGCCCAGGGCCATTAACCAACTGTACAGCAAAGCCTGGTCCCCATCGTGCTCTCACCCTTTGTTTCAGGAGCAGTTCTGAGTGTGCCAGGATTGCTTACCAGTTTCCCTATCAGATCACTCCAGTACATACATGCATGCCTGTACTCTCTCCTCATCCCAGGAGGATGGTTAGGTATTTCAATTGGATTAAACTGCTGTGTAAAAGGGGCAAAAGTTGCATTTCAAGTTGTTTAATATATTAGATCTTCTCTTGGTTTACTTCTCTGTTGGCATAAGCACAAGGCAATTGCCCTTGTCTGGTGTCCTTTTTGATACCTCCTTTTCTATCTGTTTTACACAGCTTATTCCTCTGTCCATGTTGCTAAATTTGTCATATCATCTCTGTAGAATTTCCCTTTTGCCATCTTCTCTCTGCCTCATCTTTGGCTGCATCAGCCTCTTCCCTTCACTGCCTTCACTGATGCTCTATGTTGTGAACAGTAGCATTAAAACTAATTTGTATTTGCTTTCATTCCATAATGACCTCACATCAGTCCATTTCCCTATTAATACTCTGCCTGTAAAATGCCACTGAGATAATGAACCTCATTACAACACGTTTTTCCCTGAAATAATACCAGCAGGACTCCAGTTTGTGAAGTACAAGCTGGTTGAACCCTTAGCAGAGGCTTGATTTAATTAATGGGAGGACACAAAATGTGCAAGCAGGCCAGTATTCCTCTTGGAGACAAAATGATGATTACCAAACCCTAAACGTGATTTGTAAACAGCAGACGGGTGTTTTTCCTAAACTGACTAATCCAACACTTCAGTAATGTGATTATCTCTTATTACAGCCTTTTGTCGACTCTGCCTCACATTTCGAGATGAAACCTGGTATTTTTCCTTTAGTATGCATATTAAAGATGATTCAGTTCTTTAAAATCGCCATGCAAATGCCCCAGGGCTTTGTATTTTCTACTTACTGTGTTGTGGTGCCATTTACACTGCTATGGTGAGCAGTGCTTTATTTGGATCGTGAAACAGAGAGGAAATGGTTCAAAATATGTTTTGCTTAAGCAGTTTATCTTCCTAGTGCAGCTGGAGTTTTTATTTCACACTCAAATGCACTAGTAAAACATCAGGCACCTTTTTTTTTCCAGTCTGTGAAGCAGCTGAGTACAGCAGTAAGGGAACTGGAGTAATTTAGTAAGTATTTATATTTCTTGAATAGTATCCTTCACAGATAGACCTTTTTTTCTGTCTTCCTTCTTTTTCAAGCCTAATATAATAGTATATGAGCAATTGGTATCTTTCCAGTGCCCTTATGCTCCACTAACCTCACCAAAGAGGAAGATGGCTTTACCTGCATTTTACAGATGGGAAGCTGGGACACAGGGATATGGGGGCTACCTGTATCCTGGAAATGCATGAACCCGTGGGTTGTCATCCCATAAGGACTCTCCCATTAGGACTTCCCTGCGAGTGCTGATGCACTGCAGCAGGGGCCAGGCAGCTCTGGTGAGTGGCTGCAGTGATGGTGGATGGGCACATCCCTGGGAGGGTCTCTGGCGGGAGTCACCCAGGCCAGTCACAGAGAGCTTGTGAGTGGTTCAGCCCACAGTGCACAAGGAACGATACTGACCTGGGAACCAGACTTGAGCTGCAGTGGTGGGTACCATATGAAAACCTGTATAAAGTAATTTTTTTTTCAATGCAGTCATGTATATCGTCCCCTACCATTGCATGTAACGCTGTTTGGGTTTCTGTTCATAACCCTGTTTGGTGGTGACATAGCATCATCATGAGGAAACAAGAATACTTAGCCTTCTAGGAGTCACATTGTCTTCTGTGCACTGGCTCCAGACAGACTGGGAGTTAGTTCCTTGATGAATGAGCAGCAAGTGTTCTTTTGCCTATTCACCAGCAGAAACAATCAGCAATGAACCTTACAGCTCTTCTGAGTTGTAAAGGCCAGTGGCACACCTGTAAGCCGTGCCAAGTGGGATATTGATGAAAATGTTCCTGCTCTTATTTATTGTAGCTTAGAGTGGTATAGCTGAGTTCTTTGTCCTTTAATGGTGTGACTCATTTTGAGACTGTTTTTGTTAAAGTTCACAGATATATTTGAGTATTTGTAGAGAGCTGCCATATGAGTAAGGCTGGCCAACTGGTTTTTTGGGATTTTTTGTGACCAGATGTTTCTGCTTTTGTTTTGCTCTTTTTAACCCCTTGCGTTAATAGTTTTTTATGCGCTGTTTCTACTCACCACTCCTCATAAACTATTGCAGTTTGCACAAGAAATAACATAGAGTTACCCTGGCTAGTCATTTGAGTCCAGGGTTGAAAGTTAAATCAAGAATTGTCTCCCTGTACTTAAAGCATATCTGCCCTTGGAATAGGAAGACTGTTCTCCTCATGCATCTTTGCAGTCATCGTGTTGTGTATATTTGTCCTGTTCAGGGACTGAGTCTGTAAAGACACTTTGGTCGTCAGATAAAGGGCACCAATCTTCAAGACCAAAATGTTTCAGTCTGAGCTAAAGGAGAATTCAGTTGTACGCCATCTGATATCTCATGTATACTGGATACATTTCAGATGAAGCACTCATTACTGCAGTATGAGATAATTTCAAATTTTTTCTGTGTTAATTCTCACAGTATTCCCATAAGATAGCAAAAAACAACTATCCCTGTTTTTCAAGTTGGGGAGGAAGTCGAAAAAATGCCTGATTTGCCAAGCTGCAAAATCCTGATAAGTTGATTGTTTCCAACACCTTAGAGTATTTTTTTAATTATCTAGATGTTGCAAGTGTGTAAGTTCTTTTGAAAAATATTCAATTTCAATAGAAGTTCTGTTAAAGTTTATCAGCAAAGATCTCTTTTGTAATGTCATTAAAAATCTGGCCACAATACTACTCTATTTAAGTATTTTTCAAAATTATTCTGTAAACATGAGTTAATCTCATGCAACTGCAGAAGCTCCCATCTTAGCGAGTTATCTCAGGCTTTCTTCATAGTCAGCAGAAAAAAATGGGCACTTTTTAGGATGTGATTTCATCTGATGTCTGTTATTCATGAAGTCCCTGTTTCTCTCTACTGACTGCAAAGTAAATATAATTCAAAATGTTGTGCTATAAATGCTTACATTTATTTATCTAAATTCAGCCTTAAGTGATTCATCAAAGACACATGGGATGCCTCATGGCACAAAAGATTTTACCCAAATCTCCCAAATACTCAAACCTCTACTTCACGGACTTCACCAGCCTATCCAGCAGATTGTATTCTCTGCCTTTGCTCCTTGTGATTCTCTCTTCCCATTTAGTTTGTTGAACTTCAGCTGAGCTCCAGATATAGAAGCATGTATTAGGGAGAAGAAACTAAAAATGTGGGATAAGAAATTGGAGCTGGAGAGAAGTGTTAAAGAGAGCTTAATAGTTATCTTCTCTAGAAAAAGGTCTGCTGAATCTAACAGCTACTGAGTGTATTGCATTCCACAGAAATTCCTCTTAAGGTTTTTGTTTTCCAGGAAGTTTTGACTTACTTGCTGGAATTCCATATGCAAGATAACACATTCCATTCACATTTGTGAAAGATCTGGGAAAGAAATCCCAATCTCTCTTAAAATTGTTGTGTATTATTTAACTCTATATGACCTTTTGAGAAAGTAGGTAACCTTATGCTTTAAAGCCAAATCCAGACCTGGCACTGTGTCCAGTGAATTCACTGTGAGTTCCACATGCTTCTTTAAGGGCTCAGTAAGTCCAATTTGTTGTTGGTAAAGCAAATGTTTATTTGACAGTAGAGAACAAAGCAACCAGGCCCATTTATGGTATTATTACTCAGTTCACATCTTTCCAGACCACAATAGAGGCCAGAACTTGGATTATAAACCATGTAAAATGGAAGATTCTTTCTCAACTTTTACTCCAGCTGCTGGAGACTGTCTTGGGAGGAGGCTAATGAAAATGCTCCTATACTTTTTTTTTAAAATGTAGATACTTGTCCTCAAAGAACTGAATGCAGGCCAGCAATTCATTTCCTGCCCTAGGCAGTATTTGAATAGCCTATTATGTCTTGACACAAAATTACTCTCCTATGGTTTGAACCAGATTAGAAACTGTGAAACAGAGATAGAAACCTGACCTCATCTTTGTCAGACACATCCTGTCCTAACTATTCCTATATCAGAGTTTTAAACATGCTTTCTTAATGAACCGTATTATTTTGAAATGTTGGGTTGCCTGTGATATTTGGTAGTTAAATAGTTGTGATTTGGGTTTATGTTAGGTGGTGAGCTGTCAAGTGGCAAGATTGGTAACAAAATAAAGTCTGTATCTTGAGCATATGCTGTAGACAAATAATGATTCTCTCGAACAACAGTAAAATATCTTCAGAGTTATCATTATTTCTTATTTCCTCTTGCCGCATTTTCATTCATTTCTTCATTGATTTCAGGCCCTAAAGCACACAAGCCTAAAGACTGTAAAACTTGCACATCAAAAAGTGCACGTATTTTTATTGGAAAATGAACTTACCCTTTACAGCCATACCTGCGTGCCAGTCTTGATCCTCTGCAACTGAGTAGATGGCCAGGCAAGGAATAAAACTAGGAATCCTTTCTTACTGATTTTTCGAAGCAATAGTCATATTACAGTAGCACCATTGCTTCTTCCCATGGGATATGGTAGCATAAAATTTTCCATTGGTAAAAGTAGCTGATTCTGGAATAACCCCCTCTCCAGATGTTTCAGACCATTTCAGGAAGTCTTGGTGAGGAAAGTTTTTTGTATGTGGCTGAAATATATTGGACAGTTAAGGTGGTCTCTCTGTTTGATGACCTCAGTTGGGAAGAAGCCAGACAAGACTCCAAAAGGGGTTAAACCTGTCCATTTTCTAGGACATATTCTTTCCGTAATGTTTGGTGAGAGGCTGTGGGAGTGGGTAAGAGACCATACAGCTGAAGTGAAGAGTTGCTCTCCAGGAAGGCCTGCCCTTCTGAATGACTTTTTGCACTCCGTTGCCAAGCCCATAACCCTACACTTCCTGATCCTACTCTGACCTGTGACAGTGAGTCAGGAAGTATTGTTGCAGTGAGAAGAGTTTTCTGTGGTTGTTCTCCAGCAGCCACTGAGCATTAATGCCTCTCTTTCGTCGAAGTCTGCATGAAGAAATCTGGTAAGTGAGCCGAGATCAGTGCTCCAGGGAGCAGTTGCCTTCCAGAAACACCAAAGCAGTCGTGTCTGTGCTATGCACAATCACAGGGCAAGAACAGAATTTTCCTATGTCCCAAAGGAGAGGAGACCAAAACATCCTTTCCACTCAAGTATTGGGTTACTTTTAGTCCTAAGTTTCTGCCAGGTTGGAGGGATGCTTTTAAGTGAGTAATGCAGTATAGAATCACACCCTGAATGGGTCTTTCTTGCATTAGCATAGAGAAGCATTCGCCATTCCTCTTTTATCCTTCAAGTTCATTGCCCTCCCTCCACTAATCTATCCTGCTTGACCATGTGCTTTCTTCAAGCCACCCAGAACATCCATCTCACTTTTGTCACAGGATGATAGTTTTTGTGCAAACATAAATATTTAGAGAAGTTTACAAAAGACTAAGCTTCATCAAGTCAAGCATTCCTGCTAATGCAATGTTGGGACAAGTCAGCAGGGAGGAAGAGCCTCGGCTGGTGTGCACAGCTGTTGCAAGATCAAACTGTGGAACATTCATTTTCGATTCCACCGGCTTCACTGATCAAAACCATGTTCAAAGTTGGCTGGTATTTTTTTTCCAGAGTGAAATCCTTTCCATCAAAACAGCTTCATCAGTACAGGATTCATCTGTATCGTGAATCTCTCGCCTTAGTTTTATTGTTGTTATGCAAATTCCTGATGCAGATATGCTGCATTTGCTGGAACAGTGAAAAATAAACCCATGTTAGAGAAGTTCCTAGGATGCAGTCTACAGCAAGCGTAGTTGGAAGACCTGCCCACAACGCTTGTGCGTTGATAGTTTGGGTTTTACTCTGTTCATCAATACCTGAGAAAAATTATGCCAGATTCCATATTAGCGTAATACAGGGAGACTTCAAATGAGAAAATCCCATGTAAGTAAGACTATAGATAAAGGATATAAGACTGTTTGGTTTGTGTTGGGTTTTTTTCCTAGTAAGGTAAAACAAGCAAACCGAAGTTATTCCAGAATTTATGCAGCAAGTAAGTAATAAAATTATGGAAATACATGCAAGGCAAATGGGTGCATGTGTGCAAACACATCACCATGTATTTCCTTTAAGAAGCGGTGTCCATCTTCAGTCTCAAGCACTGACAGTTTGGCTTTCTGTTCCAGTGGGAAGTGGGTTTGTCATACCAGCCAAAATTCTATCTACCTCTTGGACAGCTCACAAGTGACACCACTGTGGTGATGATCGGTGCAAAAACAGCTGTCTGGCATGCTTCTCTTCAGTGCTGCTTTGCTGCCCCTTTCTAGCGAGGTCACCACAGGAAATCCACAGGAAATCCTACCTTCCTAGAAAAATATCCTGCTTCCTCCTAAGGATGTGTGGATCAGCCAGCTCAACTTGACTGTGGGCAAATCAAAAGAGAATAATCTTTCATAGGAAGTGGCTCAAGCTTCATTGTTTGAGACACTGAAAACCACGGTGGACAAAACCCCAAGTGGTTGGTCTGATCAAGTGTCAGTGATCAGGGCAGGACTTTTGGACTAGGTGACCCTTAGAATCCTCTTCTAACCAACATATTTACATTTTGATAATCATGAAATGTAGCATTTTTTCCATCTTTAAAATCTGTGCCTCTCTGATGAACATTGCTAGGCCTTGTATTTGGTTCCATTTTTTTGTAAATAATCTTTTTTTCCCTCAGCTTTTAATTAAAGATGCATGTAATAAAAGTACTGCTTTTATTGCGTGTTATAAATTATTTGTGCTATTCTGTGGGGATGCTAGAAATTTTTTAGCATGTTTCCAGCAAGCTGAATTGCCATCACTTTAATACCTGTAATATATTCCTGTAACTGAACACATTTCATGAACCTAAAGAGGCTATATTAAATCTAGTAATAGAATAGGAAATATGCTTAGGGTTGTAGGCCTGTGACTTTGATGACTAATATGAATGGGCAAATTGAAACTCACTCATCATTTAAACTTACAAATGTAGCTGAAACTGACTTCATGGTTCATGCTGAAGTACAAAAAAATTGAGAAAAATGATATATTTAATATCAGAAAGATATGCTATCTCGCACAGCAATTAAAGCCAGAAAAATGAGAAGAGGGATCTTGGCGGTTCTGTACTTAGAAATCCTTGGAATCTCTTTATGAAAAATGTTCATGGATTTGAAGCATTTCCTTTCAGGCAAACCTTAAACTATAGGAATTAGGATCAGAAAAATGAGTTACTGTGAGATGATGGTTATTTTCCATTATTGTGATAGCATGAACGAAGTAGAGGAAGCTTTCCAAATCAAGAAGAGGATACAGTCCTTGTTCCAAAGCATGGGAGTGTAAAGGGGCAGGGTAGAGAAGAGGAGGGATGAAGCTACAATATAGAAAGCAGTCTGGGTAATGCAATCATGTATCCAACGAATTACAGCTGGTAGAAAGTGATAGCAATTTTTCTGGAGGAGAAGAAAATCAGATTTATTCTTATTTAGCACAGAATGTGTTTTGGCCACATGTGGGTTTTTTGTATGCATTTTCATTTTTAGAATGTTATTTCTGTTTTCTCAACATTAATTTTTAAGAGTGGGAAATAAATGTTATATTTCTGGGTTTTATAAGGATTTTTTGGGGGGAGAAAGGAAAATTGCAGGAAAATTCCATGTAAAAATGGTGTTTATGAAATTCCAATTATTTCTGTTGGGTGCAGAAATATTCAAACTTATTCCTAAATGAGTAATTCCCTTCAAACTGAGAGATGAAAAAAAAAAGTTTTGTACTCAAAATCCATATTTTAGTTCTAGAGAAGTGAGAACAAGTAGTTTAAAAAAAAAATAAACCAAACAAACCAAAAACCTCAAATGCAGGTATATAAAACACTACAGAAACAAAAGGGCGTGTAAATGTTGTCTTTCCTTATCATTGTGTCCTTGAGAAGCAGGTCCTTTCTTCCAGGTTTCTTTTCAGCTCAGTGACTTTCTGGGTTGCTGCAAACTCTGTGTAGTCCCTCTGGGTTTCACATGACCCAGTCGCTCTCTTTTTAGAGGAACATGCCAAATTAACATGAAACAAACAACTGAAATGAATGCTATATGTCACAGCTTGCAAGATGAAAGTCCTAGTTCAGCTGGTGTCTTTGAGGAATGTGCATCTTTTGACAGTGGAAATATTTTAACAAAAGAACCTGGAAAATCCAAAGCCTATAAGGATAGTTCTTGCAAGCAAGAAAGTGAATGTCAGTCTTCTTCCCACCACCCCCTCATTTTCCCATCTAATCATTAATTTGTTTTCTATTTAGAGGGTTACCACTAGTAACTGTCCAATTTTTGAGGTAAATAGGAAGAGACTCTTTTAGCAATGTCTTTTCTTTATTACCTGCTCATTAAAAGAATTGCTGCTTAAGACTAAGGAAGTTTTTTAAGATTGACTTAAATGATGATATGAGGGGAAACTGAGAAGGTAGTGGAGAGAAGTGTGCTGGAGCCTCTATAGTATGGATTTCAGTACATGCCACTCTGCTAGCAAGGTCTCTCATGGGCTCTGCAGTGTATTTTTGACTTCAGCTTGCATATTCCGTCTTTACCTAGTCATGTCTTGAGGCTCAATAAACAGGAGTACCAGGCCTGAATGTCCTGATGATTACCCTTCCCAGCTGGTAATAGGCATGTGGAATATTTGGACAAGCATTTGTTTCTGTTTTCAAAATTGGCTACATGGCTGTAGCATCACAGAAGATGAGATTTTAATAAACAATATGTGTCCTTAGGATAACAGCTCTGATTTGGGGATTTTGGTTTTTTGTTGTTTCCTTTGCAGGAAGAAGGTATCGTGAAGGAAATAGACATCAGTCATCATGTCAAGGAAGGTTTTGAAAAAGCCGATCCTTCTCAGTTTGAACTGTTGAAAGTATTAGGACAAGGTTCATATGGAAAGGTAATTTTTATTGTCATTTAATCACTTACAGCACCACTGAAAATGTCATGTCCTTTCTCTGAGTTCATTTACACTGCTAACATTGTCCATATTTAAATTATATTGTAAAGTCAGGTAAGGAAAGTCCTTCTGTCTTCATTTGAGTAACACTTTTGTCTTTTAGCTGGATTCCTGCATATGAACCAGTTTAGGAAATAGCACTTACAGCTCTGGACCTGCACTAATGAGCACAAGTGATTGTTAGTGAGCATCACTCTTTATAGAGTTAGACCCTACTGCCTGTTTCTGGCCTGTCACTGGGGAGGAGAGTGTGCCACTGCTGCTTAGTTGGAGGATGTAAACAGGAACATTCAAAGACTTAAAGAAGTTAACTACACAATTCCCACTGAGGGAAAATGGGACCTCAAGCACATTTCCAAGTCGCAGACTGATGTTTAGCTCACACTCAGAGGCCCTGAGAGGATCCTGGAGATAAACCCCAGTGCACAAGACAGCAATCATTATAGCAAGAACATGGGGGAAAATACCCTGCCTGTATGATCACAAGCTAATTTGTGGAGAAATAACATTCTCCACATACTTTAAGACAAAGGATTTTCTTAATCCCAAAGACAATTCTTCAGCAGGGCATGTTAGTTGGAAATGAGAACAGGAAGGAAAGATGTAGAGAAAGAAGGAAGAGTCAGTTCAGCCTTAAAGTCTTTCCATGGTTTAAATAAGATGTCAAAACCTTTGCAACAGTGAACCTCATTGAAACTAGGCATAGAAGTCCTTATAATTGTAAGTATATTATTTTGTGGAGTTTGAAAAATATTTTTTCCAGTCAGGACCTTTAGTTTTTTTCTTAAAGGAAGCTATATTGAGAGTATTTATCAACTTCCTAACTATTCTAGAATTATGTTGACAATTAAGTCTATTAGAATTTCCCTGAGATGAGAGGTATCAGGAAAGTTAACATTTAATACCAAGTTTTGATCTCGAGAATTTCTGGAGAGCACAGTGTATTTGGGCTTTAAGTATCAAATAAATATGAAAAATCAAACAGCTCAAAATTAGGTTTACTGTGTGGCTCAATACAAGGACAAGAAGAACAAGAGAAGGGCACATCTTTTGCAGAAGTAACAGAGGCAGAATGTCCAGTTTTCATATCCAGGCAGTAAAGATTTTAGAAATGGTTCACTTGGTATCTCGGGTTATATTGATGTATTTCAGTATTAACTGTTTGAGTTGGCCTTCTACCTTTAGGCATTTTATAAGAAAAATTCCTAGTCTTTGCAAGCACTTCCCAAAAGGAGGTCTGATTTCTGGGGTATGTGAGTATGGACATCACACCTTTTTGGAGCTGCGTGTGATTACAAATCAGTAAACTCCCTAGAGCAGCAAAGACACAGGGGAGGGAGGTCTGCTCCGTGTTTCTTATGCAGTCCCCAACCACCTAAATTTTCATCACCTTGGTATTTCAGATAATGGTTCAAATCCATAAGTTTCCGTGTATGCAAACCATTAGGTTCTCAAGTTGTTCACCCAAGGCCTAAATAATTTCTTGCAGGTTTAGGGAAGATGTCTTTGGTGTCAGAGGGAGTGCTGCCAGCAGTCTTGAGATGCATAGCACTTGCTTAGCTTTCTAGATGAGGAGTTGGGTGATACACCAGTTGTTCCAGCTATGGGAGTTTTGCTTGGTATTAATAACTTGAGGTTTGCAAACATACCAAACTAGAACATTGAAAGTCATGCTCAGCCACATGCTCATGCTATTCTGGCAAACTAGTATAGTATAGCTAATGCAGCCAGTCAAGTAAGCACTTTAGGGCTACTTTGTGGTTTCAAGAAAAATGTAGAGTTACCTTTAAGAATAATCAGAAAAATGACATCATTTTGCAATACAATGCATTTTCATTTGTTCTGTTCCTTTTGGGTTTGATGATTATTTTGATGTCCTCTGAAAAAGAACACAGTGTTCTTGACTCATCTGTTTTGGAGGGAATGCAGACAAGTGCCCTATCCTGTGCTGCAGTGAACAGCTGACTAGTGACTAGTAATGTCAATTGATAATTTTGCTTATCACAGCCATACAGGTATTACAAGCTTTGCAAGATTACGCGGCAGACAAGATATTTCTAGAACTGCAGCCTAATATTTCTGCTGATGCAGCGTGCTGTGCTATTCTATGTGCAGGGCTGCTGAAAACCATTATCTTAAGGGTTTGGGTTTTTGATTTTTGGGGTAAAAATTCCATATATGTTTTTACACAAGAATAATAACAATAATAATAATAATAATACAGCTGAAAATCTAGTGTCTTGACAAGCTTCCTTTGACCTTCTCCTCCTTTTCAATGTAATGCAATAATTTAATCTTTTACTCGAGCTGGATAGAAAAATACCCCAACTTTTCTCTGTAAACTTCTAAATGAATTGACGTCCTGTTAATACTGGAGCGGCTGACCTTAATTTGTCATGAATAGTAACAAAAAAAACACGTTCAGAAAGTCTTACATGTTCCTGTTGCATCCAGATGTCATCATTTGTTCCTACAGTTTGAGTGCTGGCAGTATTTGTGTGTTCATCAGATTAGGAAATAGGAGATGGGAGCAAGCAATGTGTGCCCAAGCTCAGCGGGTCGGGGCAGCTGGGCTGAGGAACTGTGCATTATCTCCTGTGCACGGGAAAGATCTTGAGAAGGAAGGTCTCACCAAGAACCTATCAGATCAGCTTGTAGAAGTGTTGCAGCTGTGATGCTGTGACATGTAAGAGACCTGATTAAGGTGTTCGGAGAGAATTTACCTTTCTTTTTTTTATTTCCAACTTCTGTACCTGATTGGTAAAAGTTGTTCTCCCTCCCCACAAACCTTTCCTCAGAGAGTGTTTGAGAAATCTAATCTGTTTACAGTTTGGGGTTTTTTTAAGGAGGAAAAGCCTTTCAACTTGCAAATAAAACACTGGAAACAGACGTTCTCCTTCCTTTTTTTTTGGCTTTTTATATTTTAGGTGGAGACAGTTACCAAAGCTGCATGGTTCCTGGATAGGCAATTAATAAAATAACTGCCACTGAATTTGTGATCCAAGTAGATATTCATTAGTTAGATATTTTCACCTACCTTTGATAATTTATATATTAATAAGTATATGCTGTGTGTGGGACTATATTTTTGTTTTGACATTTGGCTTTACTTCAGCTTCTGTCCAGTAACACAAGTGCTGAAATAAAAAAAAAAAAAAAGAGATACTGTTGCCTGGTACTTCTGACCTCAGCAGGCAGAGTGTGTCCTGGGAATCAGCTAAAAGATTTGTTTATTTTATTTGCAATTATTAAAACACTGAAAGTCTTATAAAGACCAAACTGAACCACTGATTGCTTTGTTCACTACCCCGCCAGTGCTCAGACGCACTCAGGGACAGATAAGAAATACTTGCATGTAGTAAAATAAAAAGAGTACAATTTTAGCTACAAATGTTATTTTATTTCAATTGAAAATTTACACTGTCAGAAGATGAGGCATAGGAGACTATAACAAGGAAAACTGTCTCTTTTATAACAGCAACAGATTTTCAGCTGTATGAACTTTCTGCTTCAGCTACATCTTAGGCAAGTCACCATTCATGACTTATGGCATAAACTACACCAGATTGATTTTTCTCTTTAATTTAATTGATGGCAGTAATTTTAAGAGACTGCACATTCCTAGACAGAAATTAGACTTTTTTTTTTTTATGTAAAGCTGGTCAGAATATGAAGAGATATGTGCACACTGATTCTGACTTCTCACCCATCTTTGACTGAATGTATAAGGTCAATTAATAATGTTGAAAATGTTTTCTTTGTGAGGTGGTAAAGACTTAAAACTGAAAATTTCCAGAGCTAGCTCAACCAATTGCAGGTGAAATAGATACGAAATGCTTTCAGCTAGTAATTTTCATTAGATTTCCTGAACCTTAGTTTCTGTTCTCCTGTCAAATGCAGTAAGGTTTGTAAGAGGAAATGCAGTACTCATCTACACATAACATTTGCTTTTTACAGGTATTTCTAGTGAGGAAGATCAAAGGATCTGATGCGGGCCAGCTTTATGCCATGAAGGTACTTAAGAAGGCAACTCTGAAAGGTAAGGACTGGGACAGTGGCTGCAGTCTCTGTTTCTGTGATACATAGTATTTTTCTTGCCAGTTTTTACACTGCTGCTGCCTTATGGTATACGAATGCATAAATCTGTCTGTGCCATCCAAAATTCTGCCTCACTGTAGCGAATGTCCTAAAAAGAACTTAAACAAAAATATCTTACCTGTACAGTGTGGGAGCAGGAGAACAGAGGTTTGCAGTTTCACAGCTGCATGCTCTCTTTATTTTCTTGGTGTTATTTTTAAAACTTCCATTTGGTATATATTAATTTGTATTGTAGTGTCAGTATATTTCTGTTGCTGAAGTAAATAAGGATGTTGCTGAAGTAAAACCTGGCTCCTACTGGGCAGAATGGCCTTCCCAGCTGGTGCTTCTCGCTATGAGCCTGAAAAATTGTGGGAGCATGTTTCCAAGTGTAAGGAGTCATTCTGAGATTGTTGAGATCATGCTGTTTCCTAGCTCATGACCAGGCAGTGCATGGGCTGTAGGAGGCTGGGGCCAAATGACTGATGTTTAAAGCTGGTCATTCTCTTCTGGGGCCACTGGCTGCTACAGCCTCACTCAGACAGAAAAGAAATTGCTATTCAAGCCCAGGACTACAAAGAAAAGAGAGTAAATTCAGTCTCAGTTGAAGTCCTTACTGTTTATTCCTCTACAGAATAAGGCAGATGCAGTTGTCTTCTTGTTTCCCTGACCTAGCACTGCTCTGTTTTTTCCCTTAAAACCCTGACACTTTTTGCAGATAAGGTGGAGAACATACATTTTGCCTGGAGCAGATACTTTTCTTTCTCTTGAACAGTGTGGGTTTGCGCAATGCAGCATAGTGCCTAAATTTCTCTCCTAATGTGAAGAGTAATCATTTCGAGATAGTTCTGGTCACTTAAAATCCAGATTTCTTTAGCATGCCTTGCCTTGGGGAACCACAATACAAATGCAGCCACCAGTAATTGCAAGGTAGAGTTACAGCAGGTGGTGGCAGGCAGAGCCAGCCCTCTTCTGAGTACCGGTCAAAGTGGGGAACTGGCACACCAGGCATTTAGACAGTCCTTTCCCCTAAGAAAGCCTTTTCAGGGAAAATTAGTTTGAAGCAATGCTGTCGTGCTGATCTTTTTGTTTGGGATGTAGATGAGAATGTTTGTTCAAGCAGAACAGCATAGTGTAAATAAACACTTAAATAGTACTGGGCATAAGACATGCAAAGTACCAGGTCAGGCCTGTGTACATAATATTTATGATAGAGCGATTCTCTGCCTTCTCAGCCAAGAGCAGGACTGTGAAGTGCCCAAACTCAGCCAAACTCAACTCTTAAGTGTCTTCTCCACTAGGAAGAGTCATCTCCTGATGGGCACAGTGTCTGAACAAGGTCTGTGTAGCCCCTCAGACATCAGGATGTACCAGAAGATTATTTCTGTTTCTTTTGACAACACAGAATTTCTTTACTGAAAGGGAAACCTGGGTATTTCCTCTTTTTCTGTCTAACTCTGAGGTGTGTTGAGGAGGAAGGGCTTTGGGGGGGGAGGGGGGGGGTTCTTTTGCACTCCCAAACACTTTATTGTTACTTAATATTTGATGGCCAAATATGTGACATTAGATTCCACCATAAAAGAAAAGACCTGTATTATGCCAGTATTTCAGATATGCCAGAAATACCAAAATTTAGATGGTGATTTTAAAGTACCCAAAGTGTTCCATTAAATTTCTATTCTGTCAAGAACAGGCACCTCTTTGCAGTTCCGTGGTTCATTATAGCACAGAAAGGCTATTTATTGTTTTCTCAAGTGTGGGTCACAAGATCCAAAAGTTGAGGCTACTTTGCGACTTTGCTGGATTGCATTTCTCTCCCATTCAGGCTACTCACCCCTCTGACTGCTAGCTCTGCATTTCCCATTAATCTCAAGATAACCAGCACAGCGGTAGGAACTAATTTGTCCACACTAGTTTCTACAAATAAGTTAAACTTGACAGCTGTTGAACTCAAAATACAAAAATAAATAAAGACAGGACCCCATTGGCACAGGCAAATGAGACAAGCAACAATGAGGATTGCTGGCAGTAAGCTTCCATCTAACAGATGCACAGAGGTAATTTTTCTGACAGCTTAATTCCATCTTTTAAGTGAGAGTTCTGAATTGTTGCTGACTACCTCCACTCAAAAAGGCTGGAATTCACTCCAATGTGAAGTATTTATTACCATGTCAAACAATGGGAGCAAAGCTACTGGTACTTGTTAGCCCTGCACTCGGTATTTGCTGACAAAAGGCATGCTACAAGATAAATTTCTGAATGATTTTGCTTTCTGATCTGTAGTCTGTACAAGTACCACATGGAGCAGGAAAGTCAAAGCTCTCCCTGCCAATGCCATTGGGATGGCTAGACAACCCTAAATGTTACAGCCGTTATTTTCTATAGTGAAACAAATTTGCAAAGCATGTAAATGGAGAAATCAGACAAAAAATAAAGAAGATGGGATAGCAAAGCTGATTTCTTTTCTGGATTAGTCTGAAGAATTAAAACCTGGATGAATAAGAGACGTTCAGATGTGATGGTTTAAAATTAGCTTTGCACCTTGCTCTGAAGAACAGCCATAGTAGGTCCTGTTGAGGGGTTTCCTATCCTGGGAGCCTGACTCTGACTGGCTGGTAATGCTTAGGAAAAAGCAAAAATACAAAATAGTGCTTTCTCCAGTGAGCCTGCTGCCTCTTGTCCTGTTCCAGGGTAGTTGCCCCTTGTTAGTGGGATCCAGCTTCACCCAACAGCAAAGGTTAGTATAAGAAGGGTACAGCAAGCAACAGCAGCACTCTTCAAGCATTTACAGCTCAAAAACTGTTTTTGATACAAAAGAGACTTTGTAGATCAATCACATGTGTAGATTTGAGCTTGAAAAAATCCGCTAATCAGCAGAACCGCTCCTGCTGTGAAGGGAAAATTAGGCTTCAGAATATTCCAGTTTAGATTGTAAAAGTTTGCAGAGGCACGTGATATACACACAAATATTTTTGAAAATGGAATCAATCTTAAACTCATGAATGTTTATTTTAAACATAGATTATATCTGAATAAGCACCTGTAACAGCATGGATCCTTGAAAGTGAGAAAGCCACTGCTACTCTCGGTTGTAAATGAGAACATCACACACAAGTTTTTTTCCTTCCCGCCTCGTTTCCTTTCTCAGGAGCCTGTGGGTATCTGACTTTAAAGCAGAAAGCTTCCTGAAGAAACTAGAGAAGTGTTTCATTCTAATTGTTAATTTCAGGGAAACCCTGTTCAAAATGTTTAAGGATGTTATGTGTGTTAGGTGCCAGGTATGGAATACATCAGATTTAAGGCTGCATGTGTGTATAACTCTAACTTAGCTGTCTTTCAAATGCTGTATATTAAATTACAGTACCTTAATAGCTACATTTGCAAATAAACCTTTTTGGGGGGATCCAGGTGCTCAAAGATATTTAGGCACTTTAATACCTTCCAGGAGTGAGACTTTTGCCTTTCAGAATGTCATTAGATAATACTCTTAAATACCATCTTAAAATGTTGCTTTCATGTGTTTGTTACACTCTACTTTTTCTTTTTCTTTAAAGTCAGATTTTTAGATAAAAAATTGACAGGGAATTAGGTTGATCTATATGTTTAAAAGCTTACAGATATGTATCAGGGAGTCTTGACTGTCCATCATGAATACATTGTGAATCTGAGGGAACCAGAAATAAAACAGGGAGTGTTTATTCTGTGTATGTGTGTGTCTTGTATTCACCAGCAAAGCTGGAACAGGGCAAGCTGATTGTTTTGATTCATTCAGCATTTCTCTCGAGGTGTCTCAGGCTCTATCAGCTTTACTGAATGTGCTTCAGGATTCCATGATCAAGAGTTGTTCAGATTGGTTACAGTGTAAGCCTCATTAAACACCCATGAAATGCCCATTAATCCCCAGCAAGTTGTTCTGCTGGAATGTGAGGGAGCTTGAAAATCAAAGACCCAGTCCTCCAGGAGACATGCAATCTAAGAGAAAGTGACATGAAGCCATAATTCACTGACATAATGCTTATGAACTTTATAAATATTACAGGGATGACCTAGCGAGGGTTATGTGATGGACCGTGAGGAAGTAGTTTGCATCTGCCCATCTGGTTGGTAATGGGCTGTGTAAGTCTTGGCACGGGAATCTATTTGATCCTGAGAATGCAATCCACCTGTTTCTGCTTATGGGGTTTAGAAATGATAATCTGTTTTGTCAAAACCCCTGAAGTGCTTTGCAGTTTATGATCCCCTCAGTTTAAGCCAGCAGGCTTAGGGGTTTACAGTTGTGCTGAGTGTGTGTGGTGGTTGTGGGTGCAGTAATCTGTGGGAGCAGCTTTAGTGACTCACAGAGAGCTTGGGTGTTCTCGGGGATGTCGGATCAATGGTATTAATTATACTCTAAATTGAACAACTAAGTTAGATGTCACCAGGTGAAGTGTGATTTCTATCTAAACCATTGATAATATTGTAGTAGTGGTTTCCCTGATTGGACACCAACCAAAGTGGCATCTTCAGTTTCCCCCTGCATGCAACTCAGTTTCCCTGTAACAATTGTGGTGTTTAGATATCAGATGCTGAACTCCAGTGGTTTCCCTCTGGTTTGAAGGGAATAAAACTCCAACAAAATGAGAAACTGTAGACAATTTTACCCTATAAAGCAGGACTCGTTCTGAGTCTCACCTCAGGTAAACCTAGCCATTGTGCCGAGGTTTTCAAGGTGTCTTGTTCTATTTTGTTTAGCCCTTGTGTTTGGTGAGAGGCCTTGGTACTTATCCAGGTTCACCATTTAAATTTTGGTTTATTATCTTTTCTTAAAGTATTTTGCTATATTTTTAATATCTCCTTGGGTTTCTTATTACCCTCTTCTAAACAATCAGCAGGGAAGTCCTGTCCACAGGAGAATCCAGACCCCACAGCAGAGATACCCTTGCCCTGCTGTTTGGAGGAAAGGTTGCATGTCCTGCATCCCTGGAAACTGCTGCCTATATACGGCTTCTGTAGTCTGGAAATTGTAATCCTTCAAATGCCAGGGCTCTGGGCTCAAAAATACCCAAACAGTGCTGGACCTGGAAGTGCCCTTAAAGATCCAGCTAAGACATAGACTCCCCCCTCTCCACAAATAGACATACACTGAGTTTTCGGTCTGGGAAGGAAATAGCAACTTCTCTGTGCACAAACACAATAACATTTGATTCTACTGTGTATTTCCCAGTGGCTCTAAAATGTAAAGATCAGCCTAGTTAGTTTGTGCTCAACTGGACAGCAATGCTCTTGGGTCACCATCTGGACCTGGCCCGTTTGCATGCGAGTTTTGTGGGCTAGGAGTCGAGAAGAGCTGCAAAACATGCCAACCTTGCCTCTAACAGTTTGGGAGCAAATTGAATTTAGTAGCTGTCATCTGAGGAAGCAGAGCTTTCATTCCTCTGTGGGAGTTTCAAAAATGAAACCAAGAAGATCTTCAATAATCAGTGCTTAGAGGTCACTTTTGGGCTGTGTTTTTACAGTGCCTTTGCAAAGTTTCTTGCATCAGACCACCTCTTCCTTACTCCCCTAAAAAGTCAGCTTGCCTAGGGCTTGCTTTCTGAAGGAATAAAGAGTACAGTATGTAAGAGAGAGCTCACTTAGGTTGATCCTAATGGGCTGTGGAGAATAATGTGTTTGTGTATTATGAGGCAAATGAACTGTGTTTAGGCAACTCAGTGAGTGTCAGTAAATATTACAGAGAGTCCTAGCCTGAATGTACAGCAGACTGGACAGGTCAAAAATTACAAAAAGCATTGCTGGAAGTTTATTTTCGTAGCATTTGCTAAAGTGTTCGTCGAGATTGTAGCTTCTGGGTTAGTTACTTAATACTCTTTAATGATTCTGGACAGTGTTTGGATTCAGATTTGGATGAGAAGGGAAAACTTTTGCCTATAAATATAAACTGAACACGCATCACTTAAAGATTTTATTATCTGTTTTATTCAAACCATGTGGGAGTTCGCACTGTATGAAGCCCTGATTAAATTATAGTATCTTCACAATGACAAGTGCATTGTGAAGATCCTGTTAGGAGGCAAAAATTCCCACTGCTAAGACGTTAAAGAAATGAACACTGGATAGTAAAAGTGCTCTCTGTTTTGTAGCAAGGGAACATTTTGGCTCCTTTGTTTTTAGACAAAAACCTGTTATTCCTTACGGAGCTTTTCCTAAGTGCCAACGAAAATTCAGCTTTCTCTTCATGAGAATGTTGGCTGTTGAGTTCTGTATAGAGTCCAGAGAAGAGCAGTGAAGCTGATGAAGGGTTTGGAACACAAGTCGTAGGAGGAGTGGCTGAGGGAGCGGGGGCTGTTTAGCCTGGAGAAGAGGAGGTGCAGGCATGACCTTATCACTCTCTACAACCACCTGAAAGGAGTTTGAGGGTTGGCATCTTCTTCTCAGCAACTAGTGATAGGACAAGAGGACACAGTCTTAGTCTGCACATGGGCAGGTTTAAGTTGGACATTAGGAAGCATTTGTTCACAGAAACGGTGCTTAAACATCGAAATGGACTGCCCAGGATGGTGGTGGAGTCACTGTCCCTGGAGGTGTGTAAGGAAAGACTGGATGTGGCACTCAGTGGTATGGTATAGTTGACATGGTGTTGGGTCTTACGTTGGACTCCAGGATCTCAGAGGTCTTTTCCAACCTAATTGGTTCTTTGATTCTGTTAAATCTGCTATTCATATTGCTAAATAGTAGGTTCTTCCTGTTGTCCTAAGCAGGGCATAATTATTAAGTCTTCACCTAAATATTGGTAAAACATTAAACCAACCTCCCTGCCTTTCTCCCTCATGAAACTAATCCAGGAGCACACCCAGTGACCTTCAGTCTCTCGTGGCCATTCAGGTCATGGGACCAAAGTGTGACATAAAGCGTGGGACAACCTCAGGTTCCAGCACCCACTGTTATTTTCCATACTTTGGAATCACACTGCTTATTAGTGCATGCATAGCTTTAAGCCGAAGTTTCAGACTTTGTTATGCAGGCATTGAGTGCACCTATGTTTGTGTTTTTCACAAGATACAGCACAGAGCTGTCTTAAATTTTTCCATCTTTTTGCTAGGTTAAAGTACCTTAACTTCTAATCTTTGAGCAGTTCCATTGGCCTTAGCAGCAGCTGAGTGTTGCGTTATTCAGGTTTGCATATGATGATTCCCTGGAGAGCACAAAGGTGATTGAAGTCTGAAGTCAGAGGAAGAAAGCAATGAAAATCCTGCTGATTCCTTTGGCAGAAAATATATGTTCTATACCTATGGTCAAATTATATAAGCTTGTTCTAAATGTTTGTTGAGTCGCTCTTCTGTCAATGAAATACAGAAAGTGTGACTTCATTAAATATAAAAATAAACCCCAGCAGCTCATGCAGGTTGCATTTGAATTTCCCCCCAGCTATTCCAGCCAGTAAAGGAATGGTAGCTGGGTTTTTCTTCAGAAATGCGTAGTTCATCATACTCATGACTTTTCTGATAGTAAAAAGCAATTTTTCAAATCACCTTATAATTTTCAGTCAGTTTGCCATCTACCTCGTTAAAGTTTCAATTAATCCTGTGTGCTTGACATAGTAAATAAGTATCAATGGAGACACTTGAAACTGCAGCTCCTGTAGGTGCCACCATTAAAAAGTTTTCAGATCCAAACTCATTATTCAAACTCTCCATAGTAGACTTGGTCAAGAGGTTTCAGCTTGCTTTCCCTTGGATTATTCTTTTTGTCATATTCATTAGACTGTATATCTAATGATAGATATTTGAAGTTATTCCCGAATTGGTTGTTATTTTACAGAAAAGACCACATTTGATATTTTTTATTGTCAAGTAGAAGATTGCTCTTAATTGTTTTTGGTGTAGATTTAGGAATGGAGAGACTACATGGACAGTTGTCCTGAAGACATGAGTGAAATGTTTACCCTTTTTGAAAATGTGGTGCAATTCCATTTTATCTGTAGAAAAAACCTTTTTACCAGGAAAGGACTGGGAGGTGCGATGGCTTTTGTGAACCCTCACGCCCCTCGTGAACACTAGCTGGAAAGCAGAGAGAGGAGAGAGTTATTTAATTGGAACAGATCTATGAAGACTGACATGAAGCTAAAAGAATGAGTCCAAAGTGAGACTGTCACTGCTGGCCGAGTGCAGTGCTCTGCTGGGGCCAAGAACTTGAGAGTGACGACTAGCTGACCTTTGGAACAATCACAGAGGCTCGGTGGTTCTGCTTTGATAGCCTAACTTGTGTCCTTGCCTGGATCTGTGCCAGGTAAATCCACTGGTGTGGCACTCTCGGTACCCTGTGCCTCGCACTGCTACTAAGGCATCATCTGGGAGGCACCTGGAGAAGTCCAGTGGCCCACCTCTGACCTAGGATGGCACAGCTCTGCTTTTGTGTCATTCCTCACAGATGTTTGCCTAACTTGTTTCTTAGACTGGCTCTATCCCTATATTGTTACATGATGCTTCCTAGCATCTGTCCAGTATCTGCCTTGTGATGGCTGAAGCTGTTAATTCATCTCCTCTCTATTGAGAACAGCTTCTCTTTGCAGTTTTCTTCCATGTCTTGAAGTTTGTTGTGTTTGGCTTCCATCTTCTGTAGGCCGAGAATCTTTCATGTTACCTTCCTTCCTCAGGGTTCATTTTTTCTAGATGTTCATGTTAGAAGATTTAGTTATGCACTAGGTAAATCAGGGGTGACTGTTATCTGCTCTGGCTGCTTGTCCCACCTCTCAGGTCCTCTTTGAGTGCTTTGTTGTGACAGAGTAGTAGTAGTACCCCTGCTCTACCACGAGGATTATTGAAAATTCAGGGGGTTTAATTGAACTGACAGAAATGTCCTGCTGCAAAGAGAGCAGAGTGGTCATACTGTTGAGATGCTGAATGTTTGTTCCTTTGGAGAGTCCCATTCAGAGAAAGTTCCTAGAAAAAGCCAGCACTTGGCTAGGTGGATTTGTAAAATGGTGTGATTCTTGGGGTGTCCTGTACAAGGCCAGAAGTTCATCTCAATGATCCTGATGGGTCCCTTCCAATTCAGCATATTCTGTGAGTCCATGATTCTGGGAGGATTTCTGGAGGGTAGTTTCAATTCCTTGTGGTTGCCTGCAGCTGTCAACTTCCACTCCCCTTCTCCCATCTGTTTAGTTTCAGAATTAAGCACGACATCAGTGGACAGGACGAACCCAGGCCAGTTGGGTTTTAACCGTGACAACCTAACACTGGTCACTGTTTTGTCTTCTCTGCTGCCCTTTTTCTTCTGCCTTCCTGGCTGGTGTCCTATAGGCCAAATGAAAATCTTCATGTGAAGGTCTACTTTTCTGGTTTTCTTTTGGCTTCTTCTTGAGACTTGAAATTTTTCATCTTTTTTGTCTTGTGCCTTGTTAAAGGAGCTTTGTAAGCTTTGTGTTTGCTTTTAACGCTTCTAATTTTAAGAAACCCACTGCCAAAAGAGAGAAGCTATTGCTGGCAACCCATCAAGTCAGCTGTGAAGCACGTGAATGAACCTCTGGAAGTCTTTTAATCCTGCCTGACGTCCAAGAGCTTGCTGTTGGTACCAGAAGGCTGCGAATTACAGGAAGAGAGAAATTGCTCTTTTGGCAAATGCAGGCCTAGATGCTTTTAGTCTTCATCTCCTTTGAATTATGTCATGTAGTCTGTTCTTTCATGGCAGGCTGTTTCTAGCATAGGAGCTGGTACCTCCGTTTAGGAGTTACAAGACTTTGGCTCTGCTCACATCTCTGCTGCCAGCGTGCTGCATGAACACAAACCAGCTACCCTGGCTGCTGCTCCTCTGCTCAATCTCCATATCTGTAACGCTAACCTAATTATGCCAGCCTCCTCTTCACAGTGCTCAATGTCCTTAGGAAGAGTAATAGTCAGATATTAATGGAGATGTTATTAACACCCCTCCCCACTTAAGTGCAATCTGCTGCATTATGGAATGTAATGGCTAAAGATTCCAAACAAAGAAATTGTTCGGAAATATCTCTTCTGTATAATGCATTGATTATTTGAAATAATCAGAACTATGAATCAACTCTGCTTTTGAATAAATTTATAGCTGTAGTGGAAAGTTAAACTGAAAATACAATACTAAGTATCCCTGGGATTTTTAACTTCCCTAATGCATTCTGCAAGTCTTTGGCTGTGGTACAAATCCATTATCTATATGACAAGCATTTGTTTGTTCTGTTCACTGAATAAGTTGCACCAGTTGTAACATCCAGCATAATTGCTATTTAACCAAGTTCAGCTGCCTGCAACTGCAGTGCATTTATAGTTGGTGGAAAACCAAATTCATAAGCATCCTCTGGGAGCTGCATCCAACTGCTTTTACTGGTTCCCATAACAGAGCAGAAAAATCGTACTTCCTTTCAAGCAAGAGAACAGATTAACAGTGAGGTCATCGCTGCCACTTGATGCTATTTTAAGTCAGAGTGACAGCAGAAGGTAGGGGTCATTTGCACTGGTGATGGTTTTCCTCACAGCACTGCAGTTGGATCGCATGTAAACCTTCACCAAACATCTGGGCAGGCATTCTGTTCACGACTGCTGCTGGAGGTGTGCTAGCACTTAGCTGGCTCTCCATAAAATGGATGGCACAATGTGGGAGACTACCATCTGGGATTTGTTTCAACAGAAGCAAAATTATTCTCTGTTTTCACACTCTTCATGTAGGTCACACATGTCAGTTTTGGCTTCCTAGTGGATGTGGCATTTGCTCCAAGTTGAAGGTTTTGGTGATGTTCAAAGAGAGATCAGCAATCAGCATCAATGACAGCTTCTCCTTTCTATTTTCTCTACAGCATTTTCTATCTGCATGCGACAGTAATTGACACACTGGAGAGGTTTCCATGGCACAGTAATTTAACTGACGTTTTCTCAGCAGCCGTAATTATTTTTGTAAATTCAGGCAAAGCCTGAGTTGTTGAGATGACTCTATTGTGTTCCTGGTCATCTTTCAGACTTTGTTTCAGCTATGACATAGTTGCCATTGAGTGAAAATTGTCTTCATCAACACTGTGAATTCAGAATTTACTTTCCTGCTGAAAGGGAGCCTACATTTCCTCTTTTTCTGTTTCAGTTACCTCCTTCTATTTATATTCCTTTCTTTTGTTTTGAGAAATAAGTCTTCTCTGTCCTATGTGTTGATATCCTTTAAATATTTACCTGCTATATAGGTTTTGTCAAAGCTGATCTGTTCAAATTTGGTTTCATTATGGATATAATAAGCTCTACAATGTAAAATATAAATGTTGTACATCCAGTACTATCTTGACCCTTGTATATTATCACAAGAAAGAAATATTTTCAAGTGTACATTTAGAACAACTATTTTGTATTTTTGTTTTTACATGGTGTTCCTGCATTTGGGTCACCTTTACCACCTATTTCTGTCTCCTAGGAAACTTTCCTCCTAAAGGGAAAGGAATGGGCCCCCAGCTTGTGCCCTCTCTCTCGTTTTATTGAGAGTAGCCACTGGCTTTGGTCAGCAGCTCCAGTGAGGCCCTAGGATAAACATTTTGCAGAAGGCAATTTCTTAAGCAACTGATTTTGACCTTGGCACCAAGGAAGCCAAGACACTTTTCCTAGACCATCCCACTGAATGCACAGCCTTCATGTAGCTTTTCGTTAGGCTTTTCAACCTACTGAAGTCTGGACACCCTCTTTTCCAGAAACCCCTCAATTGTCCCCAGGTGAGATGATGTCCCCCAGATTCCTGAGGGCAGCTTTCTAGGGCAGAGGAAAGCTACCATCCCCTGAGTAAGCAGGCCTGGGGATGTCATCTGGTGTGTGGAGCCAAGGGAAAGGCAACAGGAAAGGCAAAACCCCAGTGGAGGAGCAGGAAGAGAGAGGGCCACGGATCATGGGCAGCAATTCCTCCAGGTGTCATTTTGAGGGAAAGACATCTTAGTGGCGACGTCAGACAGGGCCAGAACTAGTCTTCTCTGCAAGGGAGGGAATAGGGGTGCTCAGCTCCAGCACAAGCAGAGTGGATGCTCAGTGACTTCTTTTGGTAGAGATGGGAAGCAGCAGGAGTGAGGCTGTTCAGCCTTGCTGCCACTGCAGGGAGTGGAAAGAATTTTAAGTGTGGCTGCATGGGAGACTGATGGAGCAAAAACAAGGTCCTCAGGATGTACGAATTGACTTGGCTGCATGAGATTTGCCCATGTCAGAGGGCTCCTTACATGCACCTTCATTAGAAACATGCAGAAACCCTGCCATGCTGTTATCAGAAAATTGTGTTTGATTTGCTGTGGAGAGTTTATCATGTGACAGTGTTTGAGAGAACTTTTACACAAGCAGCACAAAGCAAGCAGCTTCCAAAGTAAAGTTTTGAGGAAGCCTTGAAGTTTGCACTGTGTGTATGAGGAGTATGATTTGCTGAGCAGTCGCTGGACTGTCACAGGGCTGATGGTCACTGGGTTAGGTGGCCTCAGAGGGGTTGCATTACCCCTCTGCCTTACCCACAACTACCATCTACTAAGCCTTAGAGATAAAAAATTCTTGATAAGGCTATCTGAGACCTCAGAATTAAAAGCACTGTATGGAATCAAAACTGCTCATGGTTATTCTTCACAAGGTTTTCAAGTTCACTCCCAATACGAACTTTCTGATATTTTTTTCACTTTGCTGAAATGTTCTAACCTAATGCTATGGGCATTAATCCTGGTACAAATGCTCTGTGTCAGACAGCCTTCCAAACACTTGTGCATAATAATGAACTCTGTATTTATTTTTTTTTAGGATGTCCTTTATTGAGGTAGAGTCACTGCAGCAAAGTAGCACATAGTGAAAGATCTCAGTCTCATTCCCATGCAGTCACGGCAGGCTGGTTTCTTGCTAAAGAATTGTTTAACTTTTTCTGTTCGGTTTTCTTTTAAAACGTGTCAATAAGGAGGTTCCAATCCCAACCCATTACTCTGCTCCACAGGGGTACACACAGTTACGGTTTGCCTGACATAGCCATCATCTCCTCTTTTTCTGTTTCACTTACCTCCCCTGTTTATATTCTTTTCTTTCCTATTATTTTGATAAATAAGTCTTCTCTTTCCTCCGTGTTTATATCCTTTAAATATTTATCTGCTCTCCTCCTGTCTCCCTTTAGTCATAGCTTAGTACGGTTTATGTTTAGCTTTTGGCAGTTACTCTGTAACATAGGGAAAAAAGGTTTCCTTTTCGGTTAGGTATCCTTTTAGAGTTCAAGCAGCTACATATATTTTCAGAACTGTATGTAGGGACTGAGATGTAGATGGTGAGATCCTATTAATGTCAACCGCAGTTTTACTACTGACTGTTTTAGGGCCATGATTTCACCCAGAAACTCTGAACTTAGTCATACCTTCCAGAACACTCGCTATATGGTAGTGGAGAAACAATTCACAGTTGTTTGAGGACTGTGTTTCTTTTCTCAAAGGAGAAAACACTAGATCCGCCTCCTACCTTTTTTTTCCTTGTTTCTGTGACCAAAGCTTTAATGAGCGTGTCAATAACGACAAAGGACGAGGCTTCTTCTTGTGCTCTAATTTAGGAAATGACCGTGCCTTGACTTCACACCCTACTTGCTGATGGGACTGGAGGCTTCTTCAGTGACAGACAGCCGTCTCACAGATGCTTTTTCATTTTTATGAGGCAAACACATCAACAGAGCTGTATTAAGTATGTCTGCATAGCATGTCAGGTTCTGGGCAAAGCAAAGGTTCACTGTGCCTGAATGTTGACATTAAACACCACAGTTTTACTGAACTATTAAATTCTAAATTCCTCTCTGTTTCTTGTGCAGGTAGCATGGAGGGATTGGTTACTGATAACCTTCGTCCTGCATGGTTTACAAATAGAAGCTTCATATCTCCTCAGTGTTGGATGATAAGCCACTATCCCAGCTTCCTCAGCAATGCCTTAAATATACTAGTTAGTTGTTTCAGAAACCAAAATGTTTGGAATTCAGTAACTGAAACACTCATCCAAAAAATTTTGTTAGAGCAAGTCAGATTGGATTGGCTCTGTGTTTACCACGTCCAAGCAGCCTAATGGAAGGAGTGTTTAGAGTGGGAAGTCGGCATAGTGCAGTCATGGTCAGGACAGCTTGGGGAGAATGTTAACATTTGCCTCCTGCCTCATGACCAAATCCATCCAAACCCTCCCTTCTGAGAAATGCACCCCTCACTGTCCAGCCACTGCCTCACTCATATTGGAACTAAGCTGGTAAACTGCAGCTGGGACAATTACAAAAACATTACATAAGTTTGTATGTTTACCCTAAGCCTGGAAGGCATAGGGGTTCTGTTTTCAAACTTCCTGGTGATGTTTTTATTATTTTGTCTTCTGAATTTATGTTACAACTGATAAAGAGAAGACTGAGTTTCTGATAGAGTATTTATCCGCAGGAACAGGACTGTTGAGGGGAATTTTGCTTGACAAAATATCAGTATTAAGCATTTCAGCAAAATGCTCTGGTTTGGTTGTGTATGTTATTAAAAAAACATTTTATAGTTCTATGTTATAATTAGTGTTAAGACGGAGGAGATAAAAAAAAAATAAAACCTTTAACAAAAGAGTACTTTGATGCAGCCAAAACAGTTTTTCTCAATTTAATTTTGGCAAAACTTGCCGAATTTAGGCTTTTTGTTCCACTTTAGAAAAAAAAGCCACAGCAAAAACATCTTTGAAAATATCCAAAATTACCAGTTTCGAACAGGTCTAGAGAAAACATTTACTAGAATTACTTCAGCCTATGAGCAAAACTGCCCTGGTGGCATATGAGAGCATCTCAGTACATACATTTTACACAGAGAGGAAATACCACATTTCCACTCCTTCCAGGAATTCTCACTTCATGTTTTATAAAATATTATTGGTCTTATCTTTAAACATCCAAACTGGACCAGGCAGAAGGTTTCATACCATGCCATTAAGCAAAATAATAGGGGCTCATATAACAAAATAGAAAAGACTTGGGTGGGCTTTAAATCACTCTCACACAGGGACTCACATTTTGCTCTGGGGCAGTACGCCAAGGAACTCCTTGGGGAGCTCCTGCACCACCCTCACCCCCTTTCACCTCTGCCAGGCTTTGCAAGTGAATTAGTAGTTGCTCAAAGATCCTGGCGAAGAGGAAATGCCCCTTTCAGTACAACTGGCTTTATAGACCTGGAGAGACTGAATAGAGGGAACAATTCTTTTTTTTCCCTGTAGAAGGCTGGCATAAGAGGGAATATCTTTGCATTTTTACTGCCGATCCAGTGTTCACTCCTCATACTTTTCAGTCGTAAAAGTATGTATTTTTGCCTTTGATGATACGCTGCAGAAAGTATTTGTGGTGAATACCAAAGCACAGACAGTTTTCACACTTCCATAGTAAAGTGATGCACAAACTTTATTCAGCCTTCCCTGTAAAACTCACAAAACAGGTGTCTTTTAAGAGCAAAGAGCAGCAGTGGTTGATTAAACCATGCTGGGCTTCAAGCTTAAAAGGCAAGCAGTGAAACTCATTACCCTGAGAGACCCAGCAGTTCCTGAACATCTGGATCATCTCCATCTCCAGCAGGACAAGAAAGAAATAATTTCTTCCTTGCTTCTGCTGGCTTAGCAACATCTCAATAGCAAACACTAGGCAAATACTCATTTGATACTGGAATGCCCCACGGATAGGAAATATGAATCTTGGTGCTGCCTCTTCTTTGCAGCTGCATGCGAGTTAGCCAGCACTGCAGCAGGGCAGGAGCTGCGAGGGAAAAGGAGTCTGCCAGGAGATATGAGAGAAGTTTGATGGAAAAAATTCATCCCTCTTTAGACTGTATTTCAGAGTAGGAATGAGGACTATTTGTCCTGGTTGTCTTTCCTTTGTTGGTTTCTTGTTGGCTGGAACTAAGTTTGAAATACCTATTTTGTGTGGGGACAAAACACCAACTGTCTCATAAATGTTTTAAACAACTTTTCTTTGTTGCCAAACTATATGAAACCAGTTTCTTCTTCAGGTCATCATAATTTCCAGAGCTACTGATAAATGGTATTTACTGGGACCTCTGAATTCTAAGGCCAGCCCTCTTATTCATTTGTCATTTTGAAAATATGCCTATTCCTAGAGCATAGGTAATTATTGCCTGTCAGTAAGAGTTAATATTGAAATTGTTGTTATTGCCTGCAATAGTAGTAATAATAATAAAAAATAGTTATAAGTCTGTTCAACTGAAGCAAATGAAATATAGGAGCATGTTACACTTGAATTCAAGAAACAAGTATTTTATTGATGATTTCACAGGATATCACATCTACTAAGGTAAATAAATTTAAATCAAACATATGCTTTACATAAAAAGAAACAAAGTACAAGGTACAACTCTGCAGAGGTGTTGAAGACTTTCAGTTTTGCACAAGTTGTGAACAGATGTCTTTCCAGCTGTAGGTTTTGGATTTTTAGAGGAAGTTCCGTTCTAGCAGATGGCAGCTTTCTCTTCTCTTCGTCAAGCTGTTTATTGAGTCTGTTTTTCATGATGTTATTTAGAACTGATTTATGAGATTGTGAGGGGTGTAATTCTGACTTTGCTGGTGATGTGCATCACCATAGGATTTGGCTTATTGGATACCATTTCACATCTGCAGCTCACAGACCTTGGTGGGGAATGGTTTCACCTGGGAGCTATGCAAAAGCACATCTGTGTATACTCAGTTGGTCCAGTTCTGCTAAAAAACACACAAAAATTGAAATTTCACCTCTGCATAAGGACGGGAGATTTATGTGATCATCTGGCTGGTCTGTCAGTCAGTACTTCTCTAACGATGGGGTTGAGCCCAGCAGCTAATTTCAGCCAAAAATCTAAAACACACTTAATCTCCTGCAGCGTCTGTGGATTTTTTTGGCCAAGAAGAGAGATCCAAGTTGGTGTCCCAATGAGGAAACAGCAGGAGGTTGCAGCTGCCAGAGGCTCCATGGGGTAGGAAGTAGGCAACTGAGCAGCACCCTCAGCCCACCAGGCTGCTCCTTGCTGGGCCAAGAGTATGAGGAAAACATGGAAAGAGCTCAGCTGAGTTTATATGTCCTGGAATCCATGTTTGCTCCTGACAAGTCCCATGTGAATTTTTTTATTTTTTTTTTATGTAGCATCAGACTTCATCAATCTGTTCTTTAATTCTCTTTGTTGGAAAATTGAGCAGAGGTACTTCAGAGGGATATTGCAAGATTTAATTAACTTTTACAAACAGAGAGAATAATGAATAGGTGATAAAGACCTACAAAGATAAATGGAAGTTCAATACTAAAGTGTAGTGTTGATTTAGAGACATCTGTCATTCCAGATCTCAACATCGAAGCATCAAGGCTACTTTGAAATACAAACAAACAAAGGGAACTCTTTGATTTCTTTAAAGCAAAATATGTTGTTTCATGTAAAGGGGGAAAAAAAAAAAAAAAAGGAGGGGGAGATAAAATGACCTCCAGACCCTGGACTCCCAAAACCGAGTCTACATCCTTATTGATTTTTCAGAGTGCCCTTCTACAAAGGAGGGTCTCCTGCTCTGTAGATCTGTTCTTTTACCTTTGCTGCAGCAGCGTAGGGCTGAGTGGTAGAGCTCTGGTATAATGGCTTTTTCCCCATCTGTAAAAGGTTCCGTATTTTGGGCCATAGAGGATCTTTCTTGTAGAAAAATAACCTTCACAAAATCATACGCATTTCAAAAGGAAAGCACATGAAGTCCCTATGTGAAATTATTGGTATACTTCTACATTCAGGTGTCAATAGGACACTTTTCTGTTTTCCTTTGTGTTCTAATAACGCTGGGCTGATGAAGGTACAACATGAAAGGCTGCACTTTAGAGGATTTGAGTTTAGTACTGTGTGGAGCAAAAACACAGTAATGCAAATAGCATTTCCAAGCAGAACCATTGAGGTGAGACTATGATCACTTTCAGAAAGTCTGTATTTCTCCATATGTCTGGTAATTAGGTACCACACAAGGACTTTGTCTTCTGGACATAGGCAGTGTGGATTTGAATTTAGAATTTAGCTCTCTGCTTTTGTCTACAACAGACAGCATTAAAAATGGTTTAAAATGACAGAACTAGAATTGAAAAGGATGTTGCACAGAGTTTTATGTATATATTCTATTTTCTTTATCTTTTGTCTTTATCTTATTCCTGTTCTATGTGAAGAATTTTAAATTGAGTTGCACGTTCCTAAGCCTGAGTCGTATTTTGCTTTTGTTCCACTCAAGGCAAAGTGCTAACTTCCAAGGAAGTGAGGAGGGTAATGGATAAAATTTAAAGCCATCATTTTGTTCACTGATATATTTCTCCTGCTGTGATACTTTTTGATGCTGCTTTAATTAACTTAGTTTGTAGCTTCCCCTGTTCTTGCTTTATTAATTAATGAGTGCTCTGCTCCTGGTTAAGCAGTGACATTTCTTATCAGAAAGTCATTTTGAAAGGTGGGGATGAGCAAATAATTTACAATCGATAATGCTTTTTGCCAAACATCTTTGAGCAGATTTTGAAATATTTGACCTTATTTGTGTATTTTCTGTGTGTATCTTCCTGCAGAAGCAGCTTTGTGCAAGTGGAAGATGCTGTTGTCAGACATGCAGGGGGATTTCTCTCCCTGACGTCAGGTCAGGGCATTCAGCAACACTTTGGTTAAAATTGTCAAAAAGGACAAAAAGCCATGAAAACAGGTCACTAAGACACCAAACCTATCGTCTGACAACCCACTCCTCCTTTAAAAAGAATTTAAACTTTCAAATGCCAATTTCAGCCTGGTGACACCAAGAACATTGTTTCCAAAATCAGTGGCGAGAGACTGACTCAGGCGGAGAGACAACCAAATCACCAGGTCCTGCCCTGAGCTGCCTCCAGAGGACTTTGGGGAGGGACCAGGCTCCTGTACCTCAATGCAGTCAGTAGATATTCACACTTTGGACCTTTGTTGTTTATCAAGTTTGTTTTGCAGCCCAGTGCCTTTTGCCAAGGCAGTCCATTAAGATGTCTGTAATATGCACTTCCTGGATCTTTCTCTATGTGAGACTTTTAAAGAGGAAAGCCATAAGTGGAAAATGGTATCTGTCATGGGAGCACTAATTTAGAGCATCCATACCCTGACAGGATCCAGCTGGCCCCAAGGGAAGCATGATGTGTGATACATGTGGGGCACCGGAGGGGTTCAGCCCAAGAAGCAGGACAGAGCCCATCCCACTGCCACCCACCCTCATTAGTGGTCTTGCCACCAAATGGTGCCTGTGAGGTCCCAGACTGGCCCAGGCCATGTAAGGACAGCAGTGCCCAGACGGGGACAACCTGAGCCTCTGACTTGACAAGTCGGATTTGTGCTCCCAAAAGGCAGGTATTTTAAAAAGGAAGTGTAGTCCCATAATGCAGCAGCTACAGGTTCAGAGTGCTACAGGGCCATGACTCTGGAGAATGAGATGTCTTCTGTGGTGACATCACCTTCTCTTTAATTCTGGCATGCCTCGTGTGTGCATGTGGGGAGAAAGGTGACATGGCACCCTGACAGGTCTATAGCCTGTAACCACCACAGCAGCGAGCAGGGCACAGGGCATGGGGCTTTGGCAAAGCTCTTGGCTGCACAGCTGGGCCTTTCGCTGTTGAGAGGTTGAAATGATGGGTAGAGGAGGGAGTGCTGCAGTTCTGACAGCCTGTTCTCATACCTGAGCAGTGCAAATGCAGGCAGGCACTTTGTTAGGCTACCTAACCAAACTTAATGGGCAATGTCCCATGTAGAGTGTGCAGCAATGCCCACCTATCCAACAAGAATTCCCATCTGGGACCATTACTGATCTACAGTGTAAGAAATGGTCTGTCTTCACATAGGTTAAGCATTTTGTGAGTGTATGATGTGTGATTTTTACTCGTGGGATAAGATTAACATTCAGAGATTCCCTTTGTTTTGAATTTTATCTACAAGGTAGCTTAGGTTGAATAAGCTAGCAAAGCTTACATCACTCTTACCTAAGTAAAGCATCAAAATAGCGAAAAATCCAAGTATGTCTCCAGTGCTATTTAAAGTTTTCAGATCAGCTGGTTTGGACCTATGTCTGTGCATCAATTTTTGAAGTACAGCAATAGGTTGTGGTTTTGTTATGATATGTTCCTTACTCAGGTGCTGAGAGTACCCAGCTTCTCAGCAGCTCCACAATACATGCTGGCAAGGATGGAACCTCACTGAGATCTCAGGCTTTGCTACCTGAAGTTTCATGATCTCTCTTGTAGATGATTTCAGCTGAAAAGCGTATTGGCATTGTGCAGTGAAGAGAAAGAAGAAAATGTCAGCACTTTCAAAAAAATAGTAATTGACTGAAAAATGCATCTTTAAGATCAAGATTTGCTAATATGGGAACTGGAATCCTCCTTGGTGTCTGAATATTCTGCTAAATGTTTTTGGTATTAAGTCTTCAGCATCAATTTTGTTCAGCTTGAACTCAGCTCACCTCTGTAATTATGATTTCCCTTACCCTCTATTCATCTCAACCACAAAAAGTATTTTTCTCACTACTATCACACAATAATTTTATCTCTACACATAAAAATAATTAGTTACTATTTTTATTCTGCATTTTTCTTTATTACTGATTGTTTGGTAGTTTATTGGAAGTCTTGAATATTTTATATATAGATCACTTCCAGAGAGTGCTAATCAGTGATACGTCATAAACGCTGCTAGCATCAGCAAAATACAATAAATTAATTTGCACAAGATTAATCCGACTTGGTCTGGGACTGGTACATTCTGTTTCATCTTAAATGAAATTAAGTTCTTAATTTTATGTAGTTTTCATTTTCACATTAACATTCTCTTCTGTGAACTGTAATTGCCTTCTTATGGTTTATAATACTGTAGTCACTTTAGTTAGGGCTTTATAGCTCCCTGAAAAGGCAGACACATTGACTTTCTGAAGAACTTATTCTTACTACACAGACCAGACAGTCAGAAAAAGAGAACACTGGGGTGGTGTGGTTTGCCAAAAGTCGTGCTACAAGCCATGAGCAGAGGGAGAATCAGAATCCAGATTGCTGGAACTTTATTCCAGTACTGCATCCAGGAGCATGCTGCCTCTTAATATGTCACTGTTCTTATTGTTCTTTCTTTATAGTTCGGGATCGGGTACGGTCTAAAATGGAGAGAGATATTTTGGCAGAAGTGAACCATCCTTTCATAGTCAAGCTTCATTATGGTAACTATAATAAAATATAATTCACGTTTGTTCTTAAATTGGTTGGGGAATTGTGACTAGATGTGTTATACTTTCGTACAGATACCCCCTGCCTACTTATGACTCTGCTTCTAACAAAGTCATAGAGGCTACCTGTGTGAAATTCTTCATTTATCCTAAAGGAGAAATTTGGTAATAGTAATTTTAGCCATTCCTCCATCGAAATAAATTTGTCGTAAAGTCTGAGGTGATAGGTAGTGCTGGTGGGGTAGCTGGTGAGTATACATCTGCCAACCCTCTTACCCGCTGTCGGCTATCATTTAAAAAGACAGAGAATTTAAATAAAAAGTGGTTTTAATAATCAGTAGCAGTCTAAATTTGTATACATGTGTACATGAATGTGGTGTCTTGCTGGAGTTGCCTCCTGCCACACCAGCGCCATTATTACTAAAAGGCTATTCTGAGGATGTTTGGGTAGTGTGGGCTCTCCTCTCACACAGACATGGGAGCTTCTCTCTATGCCTCTCCCTCAGTGACTCCTGATACCTTGTGCAGTGGGAAACACTGTTAATTCATAGGTGCTGAGCGTGAAAATAAATATGTTAGTAATGCACTGTTGTCTCTCAACTGATAGCATTTTTCCCCATAGACTAAGCTCAATTGCTTAGTTTATACAGAAATTATTTTTCTTCGGTGCTCAAAGTTCTGAAATGACAGCGAAGCAATGGCATGAATGATACACTGCTAGCCAACAAGACATACTCTTTGGAGACTTTATTCAAACTTCCAACATCTCCATCCTTTTCTAATGCAGCATTTCAAACAGAGGGAAAGTTGTATCTAATACTAGATTTCCTGCGGGGAGGGGACCTTTTCACCAGACTCTCCAAAGAGGTAAGCTGATAGATCTTTAACTTAGAAATTAAAGACTGTCTGGGATTTTCAGAACTCAGATTGAGTTGGTGGGAATGACAAATGGTCTTGGGAATAGTCCTATATTTATATAAAAGAGAGCTGTCTCATCTTGCACGTTTAAGTGAGTTCTTAATAATTGTATTTGAATTATGCCATGGATAATACAGCAGATACCACATAGGCATCACTGTCAGAGAAAACTGCACCGCTGCCACACCATTCCCATAGCAAAATAGCCCCAGACTCATTGCTTTCAAAATAAATCTTGGCTGTGATGAGAAACAGTCTGAGAGACCAATCTCCAATACATTTTGCTCTGCGGCTGAGCACAGAACCATTGGGAAAACACACACACACAGCCAGCAGAGAGAAGAGAAGGCTGTGGGTCAGGGCTGGCCCCTGCAGCAGCTGCCAAGAGCAGGTCAGGGGCCACGCACCACTCCGGCCATGGGAGGTTGGCCATCACAGCCCTCACCCGCCCTCCTTCTGCCTGCCAGGAGCAGCTGCTGCTTCCATACCCTCCCCAGGCTCTCATCCCTCCCCCGTCCTCCGCATGCCATGCCCCTGGAGAGGGGCTGCTGCCGGTGGAAAAGGCAGCCAGGGAACAGCCCAAACCCGAGTCTCACTGATGCCCATACAGAGTGGCTGCAGTGAGTCTCCTAGGTTCATTTAGCTCCTTCCTGCATCTCCGAACGCCTCTGTGAGCCAGCAGCCCCAGAGAGGTCCCCATGGACAGTGCAGGAGGCTCCAGTGAGGCAGGATGGCTGCCCTGCAGTTCTCTGTCATTGTCGCTGTGCCCTGGTGTTCTCTGTCACTAACACGACGTCCCCAGCCCTTGGTACTTTCCAGGGTGTGGAGACGGGGGTGCAGGCAACCACTTATCGTACAGTCTTTAAAGACAGGGACCTTTCAAATGCCATCTTGAGGGGAAGCTCTGTTGCAGTTCTTGGGTTTGCGGAGTTACTGATGGACTGAAAAAATCTGGGAAAACATTATTTTCAGTCAAAAGTTACCTTTTTTACTCTCCCCCATTCAGTTCCTGGTTCAGTGACGTGTTGCGGGCTGCTGTGTGCACTGCAGCCTGGGACCCCAAGTATTTGCTTTTAAAGCTTGTTTGCTAATGCAAGAAGACATTGGCAACAAGTTAATTACACTGCTGAGTAATGATCCTTGTATAAATACTCAGTACCCGGTAGCAGTTATTTTTAATATGAGGAAAAAGATTTTTAAAACTTAAATTTAAAGTATCCTTCTGCTATTGTCATAAGACCACGCTTTATTAACAAGGCAGCGTTGCCATCTCAGCAAGAGCCTCTCCGGTTTCATGAAAGTAGACAGAAAACCTGACTCTTACCTACAGGGGGCAGGTCCCTGTCCTGCACAACCAGGGAACTCAAAGTGGAAGATAAGAGCTCAGACTTTGTACTTCTTTAAGGCTTCACATTTTCCCCAAAGCTTTTTCCCCAGTGCAATTCACTGACTTCTCGGCTTTATACCATCGAGAACAAGCCCTCTCAACTTGACGGTAAAAACGTACTTCTCTTTTTTTAGTGTTTGCAGCTCACCTTGTTTGCCTATACTTTGCAGCTGCTTAGTGGCAAGGTGTTGCAAGGGAAGAAGTTCTGGGAAAAGTTGTGCTATTTGCAATTTTTTATTATAGATTTGGTTGAAAGGTATTGATTTCAGTGGACTTTCAGTCAGGTCCCATATACATGCATGCATGCACAGCTTGCCTCTTTCTTGCTCTGTGTTTTTGAGACATCTGATTTTAACTAGATGTATATGTATAGCTTGGATTTTTCATTGATTCTATTGATTTAATTTCTTTCCTACATTATTTATTTTAAACCTTATAAATAATTTAAATTTATTTTGAAAATTAATGCAATTTTTATATTCAATATGATTAAATTTTTAGAGTTTTTGCTTGTGTATTTATTTGTTATTTTCGTTGCATTTTTATTTCTAGCCTTTGCAGTGAAATTCTTAATTAAATTATATGACATCTGTTCTCTGAATCATCTCTTTTTTCTCTCAGCTGTCTGGAGCTTCTCAGAGTACTCAGATATTTTGGCTACTCCCTTCTGAGAGCATAGACTTAATTTTAAAATTAAACTCTGCAATTTCTACTGTAGAATTTACATATGACAAGTAAATTTGTATTGAGCTGACTCATTTTACTTCTGTCATGCATAATATTCACACTTGTGTATCCAATATATTAGCTTCTTTTTTCTGCATTATTATCTCTGTGCATTTTGAAACTTAATTGAAGAGAATATCTGAGATGTAATGAAAGTTGAACCAAAGGGGTTTCTTGCCATCTGAGTTTTTCAGAGCTTAGTGTTTTTTTCATTACAGAAGTTTCTTCTCACCTAAAACAGAGATTTCAGTGTTAGCAGCATCCATAACAGCTGTAGAAAAGACTGTCTTCAGGTGGCACCTCATCAGACCCTGGATGTTAGACACACTGCTTAGGGCATCTGCACTGAGATTCCTTGAACCCCCAAGGCATGAGGTTTTAAATCCATCTCTGAGCCTCTTCATGCTGTGTGTTCTGCTCAGATTTGGAAGTATTTCACTTCCCCAAAAAGGTTTTCTCATGCTATTTAAAGGGAATTTGGTAACCAAATGCCAAGATTTTAGCAAATTAAGGGATATGAAAGCAATATGGGCTGTACTGAATGTATTTAATTTTGCTGTTCATTTCCAAAGGCTAAGGAGTTAGAACCTTATTCCTGTTATTGTGACATGATGTCATCTAAACAGATCAAACAGACGAATGAGAGCAGCATAGTTTAAGGAACAGAAGTACTCAACAGATCAAGTTTTGTTTTATAAGGAGAATCTGGTAAGAATTGTTAATGTCAGTTCAGACAAATTATGGAAAATTGAACCTGATACAATGGCCCTTCCAGCACTCCCAGGTTAGACAATGCTTTCCCTTTGTCTATTTAATGCAAGCCAGCCCACTGCTGTCCAGTAAATAGATATGTTCTTCTCTTCCTTCTTTCCAGGTGATGTTTACAGAAGAGGATGTCAAGTTCTACTTAGCTGAGCTGGCCTTGGCATTAGACCACCTCCATGGTCTTGGAATTATTTACAGGGATCTAAAACCAGAAAAGTAAGTTAACAAGAAAAAGTGAACTGAAACATAAATACATGAATTTTTAAGATGCTTCTGCTCCTTGTCACACTACTAAATGAGAAGGTGCCAGAGGCTCTGCCTTCCTTCTTGTTCGTGAGACTCTACACAAGACACTCACTAACAGCAGTAGGGTCTTCCTATCATGTCATTTTACTGTGAGGCCAAATATTTTGACTGTGCTCCGGTACAATGGGACCTCTGTGTGCCTGGCCTTCAGGTTAGTGAATGATCTCTGCAAAGGATTCAGATCCCTATGCCTTTACCATCAGTAGCACCATTCTCTATTCGCAGCATTTAATCTGGCCTTCCCCTTGATGCAGCATTAACCACTCAAAGCAACTCCACTTCCAGCTCATCCAGAATATGTCATGGCACCTTTCAGTTTTATTGTAGCCATTACTTAAAGTAAAGGAGCATGTCTGAAAAGTAGTATGCCTATTAACTCACATGAGACATGATAATCAGGATTTTTAAAGCACTTTTATTAACTATCCAAAATATTTTCCGAAATATTTGTTCTCCCTTGTATTTGCAGCTATTTTTTATTCCTAATATGATGCTATGGAGCATTTTCATACCTATTTTTATTTGCAGTACATCAGTAGAGCAAATGACACCCTCAGTGCTATCACTGGGAATGGCATGGTATTGTTTTTATCCTATGCCCTTTGCCTGGTGCTTTGCCGGCATCTGCTGTGCTGACTTAAATAAATCAGGCTGCAACATCTCAAAGTTACCAACCTTTTTTAATGTAATGGTTACCACCATTTATAAAGGATGACCACTGAGGGCAGTCTGTTTGGCAATTGCTTACACTTTGAAAGTCTAACAACCCAACAGCATTTCCTTCTGTGACATCAAACTCAAAAATATGCATCTCTTTCTTTAAAATGGAGTGTTATTGCTTTCACACTCAAGGACAAAACATGAGACCAAAAGTGATGAAAGGCTGACTTTGTAGGTGAAAAGTTGAAGGGAGGGAGACTGTTTATCTACATTACAGTTCTATGTGATTTAAATTTTATGTTTCGGTTAGAAAAATACTAGTAGTAGTAGTAGTAATAGTAGTACTGTGTGAATTCAATAGAGGTACATAAGAGCTCTCAATCTTTTGGGCTAGAGAGCTTTTTGCAGTAGACCAAATTTTCCAATCTTGCCCATTTATGCAGCCAAAACTGGAAACCAGAGTCTTTGGCAAATATGGGAAGTCATCCTCCAAATTAAGCAGCTGGGAGGAGAAAAGTACCTGTTTGTTCCTGATATGAAATGCAGGTAGGCAGGCAGTGGTCATACCCCAGCTGCCACAGCCACAGGCTGTTGTATCATCTGCCAGTAGCTCCTCGGTTTCCACTTCATTCTGAATTGCTGTTTTATCCATTCAGCATCAACAAACATGTACACAACAGAATAACTCCAATTACAAATTTTCAGTTTTAAACTTTGATTCTAGTGAACATTAGTATGAATCATGCATTACTTTTCTCTCTGATGTTAGATGAAGCTGATTTTTGAGATAACACATGATATATTAATCTACTATTAGAAGGTATCCGGACATGAGCTTGTATCTTCAGATATAAGTCACAATGCTGATACATTTATAGGGACATGCTGTAATTTTTTGCTTTAGAAGAAGTTAGAAACCAAGGAGAAGATCAAGTGCATGTCAAAACTGTTCGTTGTATTTGAGATACTGAGAACTGGATTTTTCAGAGTTCTCAGCAGGAAGTGTCACTTAGCATCTCAAAGCACATCTTTCAATGACTCCTGTTGCAGGTGAGAGCACTTTAAATTTCTGCAGACCAAGCTGCAAGTGCTTCAAATCAGGGATCAGTGAATCGAGAAATTAGAGCTCACCTAAGGAAGGAAGGTGTCACTGATTTGTCATTGTCACATAGAAACATGTTGAAAAGGCACAGATGGAATCCAGTTTTCTCTGTGTTTTTGTCTGAGCTCAGACCAGCCATCCCCTTCACTGTACTGCTCTGCTAAAATCCCTCTCTTACCAGTCTGCCAACTGAGATGAGATTTCTCTGGAAAAAAAACCAAAACGTATCATCATGTAACTGAAGACCTTTACACAGTGAGATCACTCTGTAAAATTAAGGTGGCAGCACTCCCTCTTGTACTTCCTAACTTTTGTATATATGGTTTATGGTTTTCAGTGTAGAGTTAAATGGATACCACTAATACAGTTTCATTTGGATGCAATTGCCATAGTATAAAATTAGTTTACATCAATATAACCCTTGTACAGGAAAGGGAATGGCCTGGAAGTTCATATTGGAGATAAAGCAAGGCATCTAACGGAAAACCATATCCTCTAAAATAGCTCTGTAAGTGCAAAGCCTATGTGTAGTCATACCTTGGGCAGCAGAGCATGACAGCCTATGATTTCACTGGAAACTTAGGTTTACATTAAAAAAATAGATACAGCAGAATAAAAAAAAACATTCTCAAGGGAAAAATACGCTAAATTTTTTAGTTACATCTGGGAAAGAATAGCTTTCTAAATAAGACAATAAAGGAAAATTAGGACCACCCCAGGATGTTTTCCTCCTCCCCTTGCCTCCTGCCTAGGTCAAATATCTGAAGACCATTACAGGTGTGTTGCTAACCTAGGCTTAAAATAGCTGGTGGAGACTCCATGGTCTACACAGGAGGTCTCTTGGCAGTGCTCCACCAGCTGTACATTTAGAAAGCTGCCCCTAATAGCTAGTTTGAAATTGCTTTGCTGCCTCTGCAGGCCACTGCTCCGTGGTCCTGCTGGATGTCCCAACCCGCTCGTTCTGCTCTCAGCAGCAGCCTCGGGGGATTGTGAGAACATCCTTGTCCTTAGACCCCCTTCTGTACCCTAAACAGCCCAGCTACTGAACTCTTCTTTACTAGTCAGTCTTTTATAGGTGTTCAATCATTGTCATTCCTCGCCTTTGGTTTCCCTCAATTCCTATCTCCTTTGAAGTGCAACGTGCAGAATCACACACACACATCTTCAGGAGAGGCATTACCAACGTGATTAGAGAACAAGGTTTGCTCTGTCAAATTTGCAGAACTGAAGATAAATTAATTAGTTTGTAATTTCCCAGTTCTCTCTCTCTCTCCTCCCCCGCTTTAATAAAGATAGGCACTGCATTTGACCTTTCATTGTTCAATACTTTTGCTGTTCTTCAGAAACTCCCAAAAGTAACTGCTAATAGGTTTGAGATTGCTTGTCAGCTCTGTAAGTACGCTAAAATGAAGCTCATTGGAATTGTTTATGTAAAAAAAAATAGTTAGAAAATAGCACTGTTCAGACCACTTGGAAGAACCCTCGGTATATTAAAATTTAAGATTCATTTTTTTATTTTTAAGATTCCCTGAGCAAAAATCCATGTTAACAATTCAAAGCTATGAATTAACTTTAAGTGCAACTGGGAGTTGTTCTCAAGTCAGCTGTACTTATTTCTAAAAGACAAGCAATTGAGCTTTCTGATTAAAGTCTTGTTTAGAACAAGCAAATACTTCCCTTGAATTGTTGCAGCCAAATTCTTCTCCTTGAGTTGTCTTGGTAGTTTCAGTGGCACCCCTTGTGGACCGAGGTGCTGTTCAGTCACACTAAGAGCCACTTACATGGTGAGGCAAGTTTTTAATTAAGAGCTGCATGATCAAGCTATTAAATATGGTAAATATACCAAAATAGAAAAATGGGAACTTACTGTAAAGTAGTATATGATGTATATGTTATTTCTTATGCTGTAGTTTAAGGGTGTTAGTGACTTAGAAGTAACTCTACCATCTGAAAATGAACAGACTATTATTATTATTTATACTTACCTTTTCTCTCCCCGGGAACCTAGGTGCACCTTGATGCAGTTCTGGCATAGGGGCTTAGATTAACAAGAAGTGGTGTACATTGTAAGGCTCTCAGTACAGGGGACAATTCATATAACAGCTCATATAACAGCTTCTGATATGTTGAACTATACTCTAAGAAACCCAAACACCACTTCTTAATGCAGCATGTTGCAAACCTTGGCAACTGATTTATGAATGTAGCTGCCCTGTGTAGAGAGGGAAGATCTGAGAATCAGTAAAGGACAAAGGCTTATGGTGGAAAGCTTCCATTGAAGCAAGAAACCCCTTTTTGACTTCATGGTGTCAATGAAGCTACAGCAGAGAAGAGTTTGTGTTCAGCAGGGTGAGATAGCATGGGGTCATATGAGATAATATGAAAACACTGAAATGTCACAAAATGCTGACAATTTGTGAGAATCTTCATCTCTTTAGTAGATATTTGACTACTTCATCTGGTACTTTCATAACAAAATGGGCAATCAAATAAAACACTCTTTATGAAGTTTCAGGTTTTATTTCCAACCTGAAAATTTGGCTACAGTTTCTGAAAAACATAAAGTGTGGGTTGTATCTTCTGCAAAACTGCACTGACTTAGAAACTTAAATCATCAAAAAAAAAAACCAAAAAAAACCCCCAAAGAACCCAACCCTAAAGTTCCAGCTTTATTGGATTTGGCAGAACTTCACATTGATTTGGGGATGTTGGAGCTCAAGGTGAAGGCCAAAAGACATGACTCAAACCCAAAAATAAAGAGAGAGAGAGAAATTGGAGGGAATTGTTCGGGCCATGATTTAAGACATTTCATAAAGCAATGCCAACAACCCATAATGAAAGATTTTATCCCTGTGACAAAGTTGCAGCAGAAAACTACTATGGAGTTCGCAGTCCTAGCTCTGCTGTGAGGCTTCTCCTCATAGTAACTTGGACTATGTCATTCCTCTGCTACTAATTTAGCTGCCCAGCTTCTAGCACAGATTTTCAACCTTGATTTTTCTCAAGGCATACTTTTAAACTGAGGTCAGTGAAAGCAGTTTGAATGTTTGTGGGATGATCCTGATGCTAAAATGTTCAATCATAGAATAATAGAATATCCCCAAGGCAACCCCAAGAATCACACCATGTGTTTGAGAGCATTGTCCAAACACTTCTTGAACTCTTATCAGGCTTGGTGCCATGACCACTTTCCGAAGGAGCCTGTTCCAGTGCCCAGTCACCCTCTGGATCAAGAACTTTTTCCTAATATCCAACGTATACCCCCATCACTGGTCACCACAGAGAAGAGATCAGTGCCTGCCCCTCCATTTCTCTTGAGGAAGCTAGAGATTGCAATGAGATCTCCCCTGAGTCTCCTCTTTTCAAAGAGATACCTTTATTTTGTGGCATTTTTTGTTCCAAGCCTTTGTGTGGTTCACCTATTTGTGGTGTTAGTATATTTTTCACCTAATAACTGTTATTACTGTTTTGAAGAGCAGTTTGACAATGACAGGATCCTGTAAAAGTACTCAAACCTGAAATTGAACAAATAAAATGAAAAAAACTCCTGGTTGAAGGTTATCACTCAGTGGGATTGTAGCCTATCTTAGCATTTAAAAGTAGTCTACTTTTTATATTTTTTATCATTTCAAAACATTAATTTAGGGGAAAGATTATTCCCAAGCCTGAATCACATTAACAACTTCTGGTTCTTTTTTCCCTTCCACAGAATAATGCTGTCTTATTGCAGATTAGTTTATCCTGCAAGCCATAGCTAAAGTAATTGTGATTGATGCAATAAAATTTCTACTATGGACATTGTGGGATAAAAAGGAACTGTAAGTTGATAAAGATAAAAAGAGACTACAGAGTATGATGAGATAATAAGTGTGCATTTACAGTCGTAGGAAAACTATTTGTCTGTTGTTGTAATTCAGATTCTTAGAAGCAAGTACTTTGTTGTTTGCTTCTTAATTTCACACTAAAGTAATTCAGTGCAACAGTTGTCTTTTTTCTTTTTTCTCACTATTAACATATTGTTTTCTTTTTGTATAAAATACAATCTTCAGTTAGTAACTGTAACATCATTTGTGTTGCCAGATGGCAAATGTGGAAGCACACAGCTGTCCAGGGGTGCTGCCAGGGGCCACAGAGGAAGCTGCCAGCAGCTGAAGGCACCCATAGGGTGGTTAGGGAACATGAGATGGAGGAGGGAACTGTAGATCGTGTTTTAGGGGATACAGGATACACATCCATTGGAAACCAGGATCCATTCATTTTGCTACTTATACAAACATTCAGTGTGAGAAAGTCTACTGCTGTATGTTTCTAACTCAACCTCACACAGTATTGTCAGTCTGATAGCTGTTTTGGTGTTGCCTCCCTCCCTTTAATGAGGGCAAGGTGTGAACTCTCTACTCAGGGCAAAGGTATGGGAAACATAGATTGCATCCATACAGAAGCAGCATGGATTTTCATAGGAAATTATGAAATACAAAATCGATGTTTCTGGGGAAAGTCTGACAACCTTTGAGTTGCATTGTTATTCACAGGGGCTTCCTGGGTGTGGGGCAAAATTTTGTGTGATTTCTGTGAGCTCTGTTCCCGCTTGCTGTTTTCTCAGATGCAGATCTGGGGAGTTCACACATTCGCGCTCACTTCCACACTGGCAGGTATTTTATTTTCTTCTCTTCTGAAGCACAGGTTTAGGGGTTGCAGTCACAAAAATATGTTTAAACATGCCTGTTATAGGCTAGTACTTTAAAATGATGTCTCTCCAAGAAAAATGTGGAGAAAGAGTAAAGGTAAGATGCTTTTATCGAGAAAAAAAGGCTTTAATTATTGGACACATAGTAGTGACGTAGTTGCTGGCCTTTGTTTGATAGATTACACAACAGTTTTTTTCCAAACACATTAATGAATAACGGAAGACCATATTTTTTCAATTATGTTTCAGTACAGACACAACCTTTCACAAAAGTATAGCCCATTATGTTTGGTTCACTTCTGTCTTATTTTCTTCCTGAAAAATTGGATTAAAGTGACTCTGTAAGAGAAGAGGAATATAGAAATAGCTGACACCTTGCTAGACCATTTTGAAAACAGAAATGTACCAAGTCTAACTCGAACTGAAGAAACACTGCCTTCATTACTATGTCAGTATTTACTTACCAAAATCATTAATTTTCAAATTCAGTGTTCGTTCTTGTTTCCACAGAAACTAGCACTGCTTTTTGTGAAGTACAGAAATGTTGGAGTGCCTTTGTGAGAATAAAATATGTTGGCAGGTGGCAAACATGAGAACACTTGAACTTGGCTTCCAGGCTGAATTTTCGTTTGTGCTTCTGGGCAGAATAAATTAGCAGAGGCTGAGATCCATGCAGTTAGGCTGTGACTGGTCATTGTGCTCTACGATAACTTTTATTACTTCAGCATGAACCTTTGGAGTTAATTTTAGGTCCAGTAAATCCAAACCCTGATTATTTGTGTGATTGACTTTTATTATGACAAGAAAAGGAAACCTGTAGCCCATTCTCCTGCTGGAAGCACACACTCTGCAGTTGTTGGCTTTGAACACCCCGTTCTTTCTGAGCTAGCTTTGCATGCTTACCTTGAACATCCTATGGAGTAAGGAGGAGGCTCCTCATGGAACTGCCTTAGGCTGTGCATGCTTTGGACATGAGATTAGGCAGACTTTTGAGGTTCATTTTTCCTTCTGGAGCCACAGGATCCACTAAGGTTTTATTTACTTAAGTATTTGAATCTTGCATATCTCCTTTCCTGACTTAAACGATTTTATTCCTGTTTTTTAATGGAACTCTGTGCCTGCTTAATGAATGAATGTTTCTCTTTTTGCTTTATAGCATTCTTCTTGATGAAGAGGGTCACATTAAGATCACAGGTATGTGAGGAACAGAAAACTTCCTGTCTACAAGCTGATTATTTTTTTCTGCAATATGTTCCATGCATCCTGGCCTTTGGTTGGAAAGAGTTTGCTTACAAAAACTAGAAGCCAGAACAGTTTGAGTGCTCTGCTTCTCTGTCAATTTGTCAACCCCCCCTGCTGCACAGCTCATGGAGAACATAGCATTTTCTTGGTAAAATTGTATTCTTGACAGATGTGAAGCAGGCAGGTTTGGCTGCCTACCACGGTGGATGGAAGGATGCTTCCAATATGACTGCTTACTCCAGGCAGAGGATGCTTGGAAAGACATCCCTTTGCCACCCTGGAGGTGCTGTCTAGCCATCCTTTTCACTGGTAATCTGGGATTATTATTCATAATACTTTGGTTATCTGCACAAGAATCCTCACCAACATTGCCTTCACCAAACCTGAGCTGTGTATTTCTGCTTGTTTAAACTCTCTTCTGCTTGGGGCCAGAACCTCATTCTGAACAGAGAAAATTATATACTTGCTTTCAGGGTGTGTTGACAAGTGCCAGCCAGGCACTCCACACGGGCAGGGCTCCAGCACACATGTGCGTGTGGCCTTTCTGCACACAGACAGAAGGGCACTTCAGCAGCTGGTTGGTGTGTTTTGTTCAAACAGATTAAGTGAGCAAAAGCAGAAATAATCACTTTTAGAGACGTGACAAGCCTTTTCTGCTTCAACTGCTGTAGATTTTGGTCTGAGTAAAGAAGCCATCGACCACGACAAGAGAGCGTATTCATTCTGCGGGACGATCGAGTACATGGCCCCGGAGGTGGTGAACCGGCGAGGACACACGCAGAGTGCCGACTGGTGGTCTTTCGGCGTGCTCATGGTAATGCAGAAAGTGTGCTTGTTTGTTGGAGGGGTGGCTGTAGGAGGGGTCAGATCCCCCAGACTAAAAGTGCTGGCCTCGGCATTTAAGGGTTGATAGTAAAGTAGATGTGTAACGATTGCTTGCTCATTTTCATTGCATCAGCTGTGACAAACCAGCTGCTTCAGGCAGTACCTGAGGTAGCATTTGGCCCTCAGATTCCCTCTCTTTCTTCTTATGGTCCTTTGCTGTCTGGTTTGGTTACCATGTCATGAATATTTCTCCTGCACATAAACAGGGCAGGGCAAGCTCAGAAAAGCAACATCAGAAGAAACATCTGCCTAGCTACTAAACGTGGCTCATGTTAGGAAACAACTCCCCAAGTAGAAATTTTCAGATGTTAGGGACATCTTCCTAGAGAAACTCAGAAATATACTCTTTCTGAAAAATACAGATTAAAAATGAAAAATTTTAGAGGGCTCTCTGATTGTATCACAGGACCTCAGTGGTTCTTTTGCCATTTGTCTGTCTTCTTCACAACAGTGTTGCTGACTCTTGTTCCACTAATAACTGGCTGTGGATCTCCTGCAGTCTTATTAGCTGGTGGGAGAGTCTAGCTCAAAAAGGTCTCTTTTCTCCTGGTGGGAAAAGAGAACAAATGTATATGGGTGCCACGTCATCCCCCTTTCTTCTTCTGTACCATTTTGAAGTGTCTTGATTATGACCAGTTTGGGATGTTTGCTTTATTCGAAATGCAAACTGAAGCTGGTTTAAAAAATCTGTGTGTCAAACAGCTTCAAAATGACTGCTCTTCAGAAGGGGAAACTCAACAGAAACAGGCACAAACGTATGGATGGACACAGAGTACTGACTTAGAATTCACCTTTTTCTTACACCTCATTGCACTGGATTAACTATACTGAAGTTACAATTTTTCCCAGCTGTTGCTTAACCTTGAAGTCCTGCAAACTATTCCAGAGGTAGTTTAAATGAAATCAATATCAGAAGCTGTGCTAATTCATTTTCTATACATGAAAATCAATAGAAAGTTAGATAAAATGCAAATGAACTTATCAAAAATCAGTCATGATAGGTTGATCTAATATTTTACTTGATGAGATAGCCATATTTTTCTAAACAAAGTAAATGTGGATCTCATGGGTCTACATTAGAATAGAGTATTTGATACAGTGTTGTAGGGAAAATCCATTAATTGAAGATGCTTATTAGTTCAGTAATGGTCCAAAATCAGTATAGTACATAAACCATCTATGAATACATCATAGGGAAAAAAAACATGGAAAGAAAGGAGCTATTTCAGTGGAAAAGCAATGTTTTCCCAAGAGCAGGTAGGAATAAACTCATTGTGAAATGTAATTAGCTGAGAAGTAGAAGAAAGGTCCCCACTCCTGAAGAAGTGAGGCCCTGAAACACTCTTTTCAAGAGGAGCTCTGCAAGAGATGTAGACCACAATGGAGCTGCTTGGCTTATGAGAAGGACCCAGTAACACCCTCCTGTAAACTGCAGTGTTTGACGCTGGGATGCAGTGTCAGGAAAATTGTTCAGGGAGGTATTGAACTCTCCTCAAGCCAGCCTTCTAAAATCAGGTGTTCAGGTGCTAACCTGCTCCCCCCATGCTGCACCCATCCAGCCTCTTCAGTCTGTTGTCACTGAGGAGGACGGAGGAAAGATCAAGAAGTTGGTTTGTGACGCTGTGATTTTTTTAAAAGCTATATGACCACTATGGGTTTTGGGAAGCAGTTATTCACAGCATTGTTTTATCAAGCATAGTGCTGTCCCTTGAGCCCAGGCACCAGGCATTGGTCACTCTCACGGGGATATGTCTGGATAACAGAGATGGTGCTGTTCTCTCCTGAAGTGTGCAGGCTGCAGACCTGCCCTAGTGCTCAGTGCATGACCACCAGCAGGAAGCTGTGGCTCACAGAGCACCTCACCGTGGCTGTCACAGCATCCCTGCAGAACCAGGACAGAGCAGAAATTAACATAGAAATGTGCTCTTCTAATGCAGCACCATTTCCTGTGGTATGGAGGTTATTTTTGGTAGCTATATATTACACTATATATCAAAATCTATAGAGTATGTTTAGATTTTGTTTACCCTAAGCAGAAAACTGGTGCCACCAGAGGAAGTAAGTATAAGAAGCAGTGTGAAAATCTGGACTGGGGAGAGCCTGCTTCACAGGTCTTGCAGGTTGACAGCAGTTAATCTACATAAATATTGTAATTTATTGCCTGAATTATAAAAGGAGTGGAACGTCTGTATCTCCTGTGGCCACAAATCCTTTTGTGGATACGCAGCACTTCTGAACCATGTATGTTTATTCAGGAAAATCGATAGGTTATGTCTCATAGAATAAATATATCCCTATCTTCCTAACCTTTAACTTTTTTTATTATATATTTAGTTTTGAAGGACAACTGTGTCTTCTCACTCTCTGTCTCCCCTTAAATGATGGTGCATTTGGTGTATAGATTGTTTTTCTTTCGCTGGCTAATAAACTGGACTACTTCCTCCCTGAGTTTTGCTAGGCTTTCTTTTTTTTTTTTCTTTCCTTTCCTTTGCTCTTTTCAACCTTCCCCTAAGGATTCAGCACATTAGAATTAGAAAAGATAAGAATCCCTATAAAAGGAACTGAATTAAAGAAAGTAAAACCCTTTTAACAGTAGGCTAATGCTTTAAGCCTATGAGTGTTACCAGACATCTTACAGAAAAATATGTCAATCAGTTCAACCTTTTTCCCTTTTCAACTTTTAACTGGTTGAGGCAGGAAAAAGGATATTTATTTCCACACACTAAACTTTCTTTAGGATTTTCTAATGCTTTCACTAAGTCTTTCACTCTGCTCTTTTCTCCTTGTTTTCCTTGTTCTGTCACTTGTATGTTCTATTAGGGAAGCTGTTTTTCTGCCAGTCCGAAAAACTGAAGATAATTAAATGGCATTCAAATAATGTATTAGCATTTCGCCTAAGTAATTTGCAGTATGATGTAAAATAGACAAAGAAAATATACCAGTTGACAGAATATGCATAGACTGAAAGGAAGTGTATGTGATAGTGTAATTTTCATACCTAAAATTTTTATTAAAAAAGGGTACATATTAAGCAGATAGTTACAAAATGGCCGTGAGCAAGAGTTTAACTTAAATTCTTAAATTTTGCATATGTAACTAATACCTTTTCAACTGCGCCGCAGCCTTGATGCCCACACTGCCATCTCTGAAGCCCAGATAAACTGTTCTGCATGATCTAATGTGCACAAGTCTCTTGGAAGGCCTCACGAAGCAGTGGGTTTATAGTTCATCGCACCAGATGATTTACAAGGCCACAGACCTCATGGACGCTATATCTGTTTTAGTTCAGGAAAAAACCACTGTACACCTTCGAGAGTCATGTGAGCAGAGAGGGGACAATAATATTAAAATTAGAGAAAGAGTGGCTGTGATGACTTGGTAGGCAGTCCCAAACAAGAAGAAACGTGCTTATATGCGTCAGCAATGTAGTGAATGTGTAAGTAGTGAAGTATTCACAGGAAAAGAAAATGTCATTTTGGTATCCCAAGTATTGAGCTCTGTAGTAATTTTGTAGTAACTACACAGTGGCATTGGAAAAATCAATATAAGACATCAATGCATTACAATCTTCTTTTACAAAATCCTGTCATAACACTTGTTTTATTCCCAGTGCAGGAGATGATCTTCATGAGCATTATTTTGAATGTTTATGCTTGCTGCTACGTTAAGGGATTCAACCCTTTACACCCAGATAATAATGAAAAATACTTAATGTATTTTACAAATGATGAAACTGAGTGCTTGTGCAGCTCTCAGACACCTGGAAAATGACTGGAAGTGTTGAGAGGAGAACCTGGCCATTCTGATGAGAGTGTCTCTCTGCTATCCAAAACTGAGCAGTATCAAGTTTCTTTGTAACTCTGAATTTTATCCTAGGCTCACAATACTTCAGCAGACTAGGGCTGAAGTAGTTTGCATAACCTGCTCTCCTTTCATCTGTTAGGAAGATTCAGACGGCAGTTACCCCAGGCTGGGGATTTTTTCCCATTCATTATCTTCCCCAATGACCTTCCAGAGTCACTTCTTGAATCCATTTCCTCAGGAAATGTAGCACTCTTTTCCAAGGTCTTCCCACATGTATATCTTCTGCGAAATGCTGGTGTTTTGCCTCCTGAAATTGGAGACTGCCCTGAAAACTAGAGAAAGGAAGCCCTGCATAGGATATTGAGACCTCAGCAGGTCTGTATGACTCTGTATGACTCCAGAGGCTCCCTTCCATCGAGCTTAATTCTGTCTTTCTCTTAAGAGGCAGCTGAACTGGAACAAACAATATTTGCCTTTCTTGGTGAATACTGGTACAGAAAGGAAGTCAAGGTTGGAGAGAGGCCCAACCTTCTGCAGTACTGACTAATAAAAGATGGCCGTCCAGAACACCCAGGAAGTGAATCAGTGGGAAGTAAGGAGCAAAAAGATGGGGAAGTAGGGAGAATGAAAATCGAGACTCCCAGCAAAACTATAGGGACTGCTTTGACAGCCAAAAGTACTACAGAGTTCATTCACACCTAGGCTCAGCTTCTTGTCAAACTGCTGTAACCCATACAGGTCTGTATTTATGTGCAAGGGTGTAAGCAGCACAAACTCTCTTCTGTTTTCATGTTCAGGTTTAGCAAGATTTTTGATTTTTGAAAAAATAAGGAAGTGGTAGCTTTAACTGATGAGATGAACTATTTCGATTTTTTTTTCAGTCTTGTTCTTTCATTTTTAGCCTTCAACACATTTAGTCAGGGCTGCAGTTGTGAAACTACTGCTTTTTTCCAGATGCTGCTTAGCTAAGTTCATTGAAGTAAAAAGCTCTCATACACTTAACTCATGTAGCTGCCTTTCACTTTAAATATTGATGTTAAGTGCATTTTTTCTGAACCTGAATCTCAACATTAGGCCTGCGTAATTAAAGGCTTTTGGTAACAAAGTGCTGGCCATTACAGCAGCACAGTAAATATTCCCTGTAGCCTCCAGGATGGTCATTCCCCCTGCTCCTTCCTGCAACTTAAATTTCTTCCAAATTCCTTCCTTCCAGTTTCTGTCCCTTGCAGCCACGATGCATTTGCAGGTATTCCTGGGTTTTTGTGGTGGGTGGGAACCACAGTCCCTTCCCACGTAGTCACTGACTAAGCAGTTGGTTCTATCTGTATCATCTGCATCAGCAGTGCCCATTTCTGCCAATAGAAATGAGATGTAGCAGTCATCGTTGGTGCTGTTAAATTAGATTTATTGTAACAACAAAGTCACATGAACAAGTGTAAGTGAACATTAGGTACTCAGCCTGAGCATAAACGCTCTAGAAATCATGAGGAGGGTTTGGTACCATCTGTACCATTTCTGCAGCTGCCCTGGGAAGCAATGTTCTCTGCCCCTCATTCCCAGTATATCTGAACACCTTTATCAGGACCAAGGCTCTAATAGGTCAGAATTACTTCGAAAATGGTGTTTAAGCTTCAGTGTGACTTAGGCAGTTTTAAAAATTCTCCCCACTTATGTTTCTTTGTAGAAGACAAGCTGCTTTCCTTCAGCTCTACCACGCAGCTCTTTTCTTGCCTCTCCTAATCCAAGAAGATGTTAATACATTTTTTTTTTCCAAATCGTGTTTATATCTGTCATCCATACACAATTTTTAAAGTGTTTTTTTTCCTGTTTCTACTGCAGTTTTAATTGCCTTGAGGTAATTTGTTACTAATGAAGATTAATCCTTCAAGTAATTGTATTCAATGAGTTATCTGGCTTCTAAACCTCTCCTCTCCCTTTCTCCCAAAACTAGCATAGCAGTTCCACCATTAGTTTTTTTTATTTTCTGTGTTTTTTGTATGGTATGGCTATATTTAATCTGGGCAAAAGGAAGAGTCAGGCTCTGAGGCAATCTAACACAAGTTTTGGTAATGAAAGGATCCTTTTTAGCACAAATGTTCTTCCTGGGAGCAGTGGGGTGTCTGATGGAATAAGGTACAAAAACTACATCATAAGGCTTGAGGAGTCTGTCCTGCTTTAACAGGTATTTAATTATAGCAATGAATATTAATGATTAGATGCTTATTATAGTACAAGAGATCCAAAGCCTGAGTCACAGACATAAGCAAGTAACAGTTCTTTCTCCTTACCCTCAATGGACACAGTTGTCCTTAGTGTCCAAGCTGAATTATGTTCTGGGTGTCTCTGAATTTGGTGATGCACAGCCTTCAGCATCCCTTAGTCGGAGAAAGCAGCTGCCACTCCATGAAGCACCATGGCAAGAGCTGTGTGAAAGACCTGGTAGTGAATCCATATTAGGCGAGCTTCTTTGGCTGGGGTTTTGTTGGGTTTTTTTTCTTCTTACAGGTGGGAAATTCCTGTCAAATTTACTGAAAGCACTAATCTGTCTCAGAGGAACCATAACTGATTGATGTTTCAACGCGTGAGTTAGGCAAATAATTGATGATGATTGTTGAGTTTTGCTTTGAGATTTGGGTTCAGTTAAATGTGACAGTTGTGAAATTCATCGCTGAATACAGCCAGGGGAACCAAAGCAGGAGAGAAAAAGCACGCTCAAATGCCATGAGAATGTGGGGTTTAGGCTTGTTTCTCCTGCAAAACATAGTAGAGGAATCTCTAAGTGGTGCAAATGCACAGTCAGGAAGGTGGTTTGACTCACCCTAAAAAGATGGGGAGTGGCATGTTGAACCCATTTTTCTTACGTGATAGTCCGTGCCCAATGCCTAAGAACAGCCATACCCATGCAGACTAAGGTGTCATTTTTTTCTGAAGCACAGCTTGTTGGATCACTTCTTTTCCTCAAGTTTTCAGTTGTATTGGAAATAGAAAATGGATGTGGTGTCTGTCAGCCATGCAGACCATTTTAATGCACATTTGTTTTACCATTTTGTTGTTACTCCACAGTTTGAGATGCTGACAGGATCATTACCCTTCCAGGGAAAAGACAGAAAAGAGACAATGGCACTCATTCTCAAGTGAGTATCAAAGCTGCTTTAATTCTTCTGAGTTAACTCTACCCTCTGGAGACTCTATGGGGCCCAAGTATGTGAAGGGTAGAGAATAATAATGTGCATAATGAACTTTTCAAAGCTATGCAGGGTGTGAATTTGGTGAGGCACACATAGCTGATGCCTGTGTGTAACACTTAAAATTGCCTTCAGAATAAATAGTAGGAATTGAATTACTGAGAGGGCCTTACAAAATAAATGGATCTTACTTTTTGTAATAATGTTAGTATCCAAAAGATGTGGAAAAGTCAAATTTCTGCAGGACATCTTATATTTTGTTTTTGCCAAGTTTCAAATCTTTTCCTTTGTGAATTTCCTATTCATTTAATGTCAAATGCAGACAGAAGTATTTGAAGCTTAGCTTTCTTCAGTATTACATTATTTTTCTGTAGCGGTGAATGGCCAAGGGAAAAGTTTTATTCTCTTTAAAACAGTATGCAATTTGGTATAATTGTTTTCATTAAGTTCGATTGTTTAAATTTCTTTTGACTCCCAAATTTGTTTCAGCAAACTTAAAAAGTGAAAAAATTCTTTAGGAAAATGACGTATTTATGTTGCAAAAGGTTTTACGAGATTCATTAGATCTGTTCTACCTCTAGTGAAGTCAATGGTAAAACCTTCCTTAGGTTCAGCAGAACAAGACCAGGTTCTCACTCTCTATTCTATTATGCTTAGGTAGGCTTTGGTCACTGATTTCCTGTGTCTGCCCATCCTAACTACTGCAATTCCACTTTTTCAGCCACAGTGGGATGGAAAAAAGCCTTGAAAAATCTATTTTCTTTTCAAGTGTTGTGTTCTTTCAGAGCCAAGCTGGGAATGCCACAGTTTTTGAGCATAGAAGCCCAGAGCCTGCTGCGAGCCCTGTTCAAGAGGAACCCCTCCAACAGATTAGGTACCTGTGTGCATTTGATTGGGACCTTTGTTATGTGCTCTCTGCCTTGTCAGGTGGTGGTTGTTTCTCTCAGCGCATCTTTTCTGATGGTTATCCTCTTTGTTAGGTGGCATTTTGCATTCCTTCCCAGAGCACAGTGAACCTTGAGCATCACTAGAGAAATTTACAAAGAGCACAGGCAAAGCAGTGGAATCTAAAACATGATATTAACTTGTATTTCATTTTTTTGGTCAAGAGGGAGAGTAAACCGTCAGCTTCTAAGAATGATTTAAGATAACTGCTGCATATGATAATATAGGGAACTGAGAAACAGGTGTGTTTTTAAAAATCTGTATAATTTAGCTGCAAATCTGAGGGTTTGTCTCTCCCATTCTCAAATGCATTTCAATCCTGTCTCATTCGGATAACTGGGGGCATTTTCGTAGTAGTCTGTCTTCTTTATTACCCTAAAGGTATCATCTCTTTTTACTAATGTTTCTTTACCCTTTGTTAATAATCCTGTTTAAATTGTAATAAACTAGAAGTATGCATTGGATAATGTATCTTATGTCATCTGTACCCTTGTTTAACAGTTTTATTAAGAAATTAATTGCATTTGATGAGGTCACGGACAGTGCCTATTGCATGATTTCCACTGCAGATTTTGTCCTTGTTCCACACGGGGATGAGGGGACACATGACCAAGCACAGTGCTGGGTGACAGTGGGGAGCCAGTCCTTCAGCTTGCTGCTGTGGCCCTCTCCTCTTGGGGGGACCCCACATGGCCCACAGAGGGAATGCCCTCCCATAGGTTTCACCTCTTGAACTAAATAGTAGCTCTTTGTAGTCTGATATGCTGTACACATGAGAGTAGAAAAACACATTTTCTCAGCAGGTTTCAATTGCTCTCAAGCAATTTGTTTCACATTAAAAAAAATAGAGTATTGGGATTTCTAGGTTTAAACTCTGTTCAGAATAATTAGGTGCTGCTCCAAATAGAAACTTTTTCCCACTCCCTACCTCTGTTCCTTTCTGCTGTTTCCACCCTGTCTCCATCTCTTGGCTTTATACTGCTCTGCTCATTTTGTGGCTTCCCACAAGTTGCTATCCATCAAAATGAGGCTCCAGTGAAGTCAGTGGGAGTTTCTGGATACCAGTCCTTCAGTAAAAAGCTACTCAGTAAAACTTAGTTTTAGCCATAACAATTCCAACTCTCACGTGTTAATAGGAATTGCTAGGGGTCAGGATTTTAAAACCTGAGGTTTATTGAAATACTGAGAAAGCTTGGAGAAAGAAAAAGAGAAAGAAAGAAATTATTTATAACACAAACATCCAAGGAAATAAAATCTAAAAGAGTAACAGAAAAATAGATCTTAACATTTCAGGGATAATGGTGGAAAGCTCCTGAAGGCACTCTCTGTTTTAACAGATTGAGAATGAGCACAAAGGCAGATGGAAAGAGACTTGTTGATAACAAAAGAAGGAAAGCGTGAATAGTTGGCCTAAATACTGAACAGAAGTCAGTAGATAAAAGGACTACTTCAATCTTGTGGATTTTAGCTTTTTCTGGGAAAGGAATAATAATATTAAAAGAAAAGTAGACTTAGACATCCAGTTTTGAAATATCTTTGGAAAATTAATGAAGCGTGCTAAAATAAATGAACAATATTATGGATCAAACATTTGTTTTCAGCCATTGTTTCATAAGTTTGCAAGTCTGGAAACTGCATTTAGTTCCAAAATCCACTTTTTAACATTGATAAGATAAAAGACGCTTTTTGCCATTTTATTTTGGTGTCTTAACAAAAAGAAGTAAAGATTGATGATGCATTCTGAAATTTTGCTTTGAAACTTTGTTTTGAAGCTTTGGATTATTAAGGGAAGAAATATTAGGGTTGAAGCAAGATAGACAAGATGGGGAAGAAACTTAGTAATATGGTTTACCTGGTTCTATTTTTAAGTCTGGTGCCCATGTTAATGTTTGTGACAAATTTTTAAGGAATGGAAAGTCTTCCTCTGGTATCCGTTGTTTTGGGCACTGTCAGTTCTTTTCTGAGCCTATTTGCTGTAGAAGTAGTCTGCATAGCACTGCTTTGGTAGTATTGCTCTAAATAGAACAAATTTTAGATTATGGATAAGCATAATTTTAAATTCTTAAAAGAAACTAACTGGAACACCCTGGCAAGCAAGGAGTAAGCATCTGAGAAATGAAACTGTATGATGAAGGTGTTAGTTATTACATTGCCAGGGAGTTAGGCAAGGGACTTGCCCTAGGGCCTGTATCTGCTCAGGTAGGTAAATGAATTATCTGTTATTTAAAATGATTATTTAACAAACATATATTAAAAATTTATTTTGTATAAAAACCATATTATTTAACAAACTCCTTAAGCTGTTGAGCAGTATAAAGTTTTGAGAGTCCTTATAATTGAGGAGCTTGGCCAAGAAAGTTTAAAATACAAGCATATGCCAATAGGCTCAGAATAAAAGCCAAGGAAGTAGTTTCTATTTTCTTAATCCCATGTTCTCAGGGAAGATACGTTCTGCTTTGGCACATAGAAAACTTTGAGGTTTAACTTTATAAGATGATGAGTTTAAACAAAAAACAGCCTTCACCTTTGTCAGAGCAACTGTAAAGCTTTCTTGTAAAACTTAGAAACATATTTCAAAAAATCCAGCCCATTGAAAAGATTCTGAAGCTTTGGAGACACTAAAATTTTACTATTTGAAACTAAAAATCTGGAATCTCTTTCTTATGAGTTTCAATATCCAAATAATCAACTTTCAAATTTCATAGGTCTCCCTTTTTCCCCTTAATATATTTCAAGGCTCATGTTGTCCATAACCAATTAAAAATAAAACATTCTACTCTTACTGTTTGCAGGCACTTTTATTACTGGCATAAAACTTAGATAATTAAGTTCTCACTTACTAATGTGAGGCTGCTTTTATATAAATGCTTGCGCTCTATAATGTGTTTAAACTGGCAATTTGATCTGAAAGAATTATTTATCTTCTCGAACCCTCATGGGAGTGGATGGCACGTAAGAATATTTGCAGGCAATAGGTTTGATTGTGCTGATTATTCTTGACTGATAGGTTTTGTTGCTAAATTAAAGTTAAAGTGAAGTTAAAAACCACTAGAGAGGTGAACCACTTGAGGAAGGTGAAAGATTTGTGGTCACGCACTGTGCCATTGCATGCTGCACTTCAGACATTTGCTGAATACCCATCTCTATGCCAAGAAATGTCCTTCTCCACGAAACAAGACTTTCCAGAAAAGGCGTGGTCCTCTCCTCAACTGCAGGAGGGAAGTGGCCCTAGGGTGCATTCAGGGAAAGCCGTGCGAGCCAAAAGGGCAACACTGACCCTGCTGCAAAAGTCCATGGGAGACATCAGGCATCAGTGCTTATGGTGGAATCTCTCTGGATTGACTCAGCATGTTTCAGCCGTTCACCTACCATCTAAAAATCTAAAGTGGTACTGAAAAAGATGTGCTTTATATGGAGAAAAGAGAAACAGTGGAGAAGGGGAAGAGCAGAGAAAATTGAATGCGTTAGCAATTATCCTCAGTCTAGGATATGCTACTAGTGTCTTACAGTGTCTGAGCATTTATCTCAGTCCTTCAAAATCAGTTTGACATTTGGGTTTCATCCTTATGTGGTAAAGAACATTAACTGCACATTGCAGTTTCCTATCATGACCACTGAACACAAAGCATTTTTCAGAGATATTTCTTCTCTGAAGATTTGCTTAATATAATTCTCTTCAGAGTAACTCTGTTGGTTTCATGTTTCTGTTGGCATTGCTAAAATCAGAATGAATCTGCCAAGGGAATCTAGTGCAGACTTCAGACTGCATTGAAAAAAAATATGCTAGGGAAGTCATAGAACAAGTCTTCTTCTAAGACTTAGTATTTTCTTGTTCAGTACCCATGGGCCATAGGTAACTGCCTAGGGACAAGTAAGAACAGGATAAATACATCTGTTACTTCACCCAAATGTTCTCCTACCCTATTCTTGCTTTAAGGTCAAGCAAGGGGTTTGCTGAACCCCTTGTGCTTTGTCGATGAAGTGATCTCCAACAGATTTCTTTTCAACAGACTTTCCTGGCCTCCCTATGAACCCATAGAAATATTTTGCACCACATCATTTTTCCCAAGGATTTCCACATCACACAACTGTTTCTTGAGGAAACATCTCCAGGTTCTTCTGAACCTGATTCCTGCTGGCACCGTTTAATGACCTATTGTAAACTTCCTCGGTCGTCTGTTTCCAGATTGAAAAGTCCTCACCCACTCAGTCATTTCATACCATTCCTTGTTGACCTTCTTTGATTTTTCCTACTTTTAATAAGCATACCCTTTTATAGGGGACTGTGTCAACTACAATCCATACTCGAGTTGTAAGTATAAAACAGGCTTACACGGTGACAATGCAATGATGTTCTCCCTTTTGTCCTCTTTTCTAAGGTTTGATTTCATGTTGTGCTTGCCTAGAAGTGTCTGTCTGTCTGTCGTAACTCACAGACTCATTCCTCAGTGGGGCTGATCACCTCTGAGCACATAATTTTGTACGGCAGGCTAGGGTTGTTTATCCTCGTGTGCATTGCTTGTGTTTGCCTATACTGAAAGATTACCAGGATAGGGAAGTAATCAGAAGGTGATCCCTCTTCATTATTATCCAGCAGGCCTGACAGACAATCCTGCATGTCATGTTTACAAAGTGTTTGCTTTCCGTATCCGTTCATCAGTGAATGTTAAGCAGGCTGTAGGAAGCAATTCCTGATCATTGCATTTTGACAAACATGGATAACGGTCTTGTACACAAGGAGAGCAGACACCACATTTTACAAAAGCTTCAGTTGACAAGACCTTTGTAAAGCTGCTTGTAATGTTGATCTTCCCAAAGTGAAAATATTGCATATAAAAAAAGCTGAGTCCTCTTAGGTTCTGAGCGCCCCTTGCAAGGTGCTTATGAATCCCAATCCCTTTGGGAATCAAGGATGCTCAGCATGCTTGTGAAGAAGTAGGCTTTCAGGAGCTGATCAGTACCTTTCAGGAACTGATTCCAAAATTGCAGTTCAAAGCCTTTGCTTCCAGATGTTAATTGTCCTTTAAATGAAAATGAAAGGTGCTATTAGTAAGGTCAAATCAACCCCAAAAATGGCATTCTAAATCATCTCTGACAGTTCTTTAATTATTACTGAGTACCTGTTGGGTTTCGTGATGGTACTGAAGCAAATAAATTGAGCTGAAGGAATAAAAGAGACATCTTCAGTGAAAACATAAGGCAAAAGTAATGAAGGAATTAGATTCATTACCAGATCTCAGAAGACTTTCCCTGAATTTCCTGCAGTAATGTAACAGAAATTTAATAGCGAAGGAAACATAACACTGAGAGTGATCATTTTGGTACTCACAGGAATCTGAAAACAGTATTTGAAAACAGAAAACCTAAAACCCTGACTTAACCTCAAATCATTTGGAGCCTTTTGGTATTTTGAGTCTATACTTACCTGTAGTGCAGCTTCCTCTGCCTATGGAGAACAGGAGTGAGTCAAGATCTGAAAGCCAGTGTGGATAGAGCAGCTGCCACTCTGGAGCCTTGCCAGAGTATCAGGGTATCCTGGGGCCTTTCCTGACCTCACTGGTGCATGCTCTCTGCTGTGGCTAAAATCCCATGTCTCATCCAAAGCCTTGGCAGCAGCCTCAGTTAGAGAAGAGTAAAAAACCCTTGGGCGTCAGGTTCTCATCAATGAAGTGCCCTTGTCTCTGTTTGTGGGAGTTTATACTGTTATGGCAGGTGCACATTTGGGATTGCTTGACTAGAAAAGTGGGGACGGGGGGGGAGACTGGAGAAAAGATGTCAGGCAGCTCTCTTCTAAGCATGACTGCATTTTGATTCTTTCATTCTCTTGTCAGGTGCTGGATTTGATGGAGTGGAAGAAATTAAACGTCACCCTTTCTTTGTTACTATAGACTGGAACGTAAGTGGAGCAGCATTTTATTTTTTATTTTTTTTTTTTTAAGCTACATTTTTTGAAGCTGAACTGCCATGCTTAGGAAAAAGATGACGTTCTCTGACACAGAGAGCCCAGGAGTTAGAGCCTTTTCGGTGTGTGCCTGTGTCTCTCGTGCATACGTAGTTGGCATCAGTACTCAAAATTGGAACATTTGATCAAATTAAACATGATTCAACTAAGACATGTCAGATGTGATTAACAGAATGGTAAACAAGGATTTATTTTATTGCTATCAGCTACAGCTCATAAAGGTGGTGGTAGAGATTAGCTGAGTATTCAATTTAGACTTGTAAGAGGTTAAATATCACATTTTCAGCATCGTGTCTTAGACAAACCTGGAGGCAAACATTTTTCATTCTTGATTTGAACATCTGCCAATGCATTAGAGCTCCTGTTTTCCACAACCTCTAGCATTTTCTTGTTTAATTTTATCCAACCTGTGTTATGGTATTGATATGTCTCTTCAGTATTTAATGCATTCACTCACAAATGCTGGTGTAACAGGTCACATTGATGTAGTTCTGGAAAAATTCTGGTTAAATTAAATTCTGGTAAAACTGCATGAATCAATGTGACAGAGCCATTCTCAAACTGCTGCCCAGGACTTTGCAGTAAAGCTAATTCCTCTGTGAAAGAATATTTTGTGGTGCCCAGGTAGCCTTTGAAAGGCCCACAAAACCATTTATTTCGGAAAAACTCATTAGAGAAATCTAATTTGAGTTGCATGTTGAAGAGTTATCATGACTCATCAGCATGTTAAAACATGATCATTGAAAGTGGAATTTGAGACTTTCCTTTATAGTCCAGCTGACTTTTAGTCTCATTACATATGTTCTGGAGTCTAGATTCTCTTTCTTCTGCTTCTTACTAATCATAAGATTCTGTATGAAGACTTTACATTTATGAAAACAGTAAGTGAAAATAAAAAATAGAGAATCCAGAAGAATTGGGTTGTGGATGATGATGATGATTATGATTGTTAATAATAATAATAATAATATTAATAACAATATTATTATTTTATGTATTGCTCTAATATCTCCGTAGTCCTCAGCTTTGCAGTCAAAATACAGGTCGGATGAACAAATCTTGATGTAATAAGAAGCACTGGAACAGTGAGAGGGCTTTTCTTTCTTCTGTATTTGCTAGTGAAGCAGCTCACTAACTGATCACAGATAAATGAAGCTCTGCATCTTGGAAGAATATTCAGAAAAGTCAGTTCTGTCTCATGAGACTCCTCAAGACCACCTTCTGTCATGATAATTGGTAATTGTTTCAAGCTCCATTTTTTAGGGAACAATTTCATGCCTGTCCTAAGGAAATTATACAGTCCTCCATCATTTGAAGAAGCTCTTATGGACAGGGAAATATCTACCACAAAGAAGATACGTATTGTTGAGCATGCCTTGGAGCTAGAGAGGAAGGTGGATTTAATTGCCCTTTCATGTGTTATCTAGCCCTCTAATTCCACTGTAAAATATAGCTGTAAAAATCCATTTTAATCCAACATAATTAGTGCTTCTTGCACTCTCTTGGAGACAGACAGATCATTATTACACTGATCAGCTATCATCTTTGTGATATATTTCCTCATTTTATCCTAGTTTTACAATCACTCATGGAGATCTTGGGAGGCTTATCTCGTTCCAGCAGCTACAGAATTGTATGTATTTCAGAGCAGTGTGAGCCAGCCTGGCCCAGAGCTCAAGCCAGGACTTTCACTTACAATGGTCATCCAACCAGTTGTTAACGTGTTCTCCATGGACAGAAACAGAACAGGGTCAGAGAACAGAAATGGATCAGACACAGATGTTTGGCGCAGATCTCAGCACGGTTGCAGGAAAAGAGTCCCTGGTGCCTTCATTTTGTTCTCCCATGATCTCCCAATCTCTCACATCGATTTGCAGACAGACAGCAAACAACACTATTGAGGCAGGACAGAAATGTTCATTTCTTTTATGCCTTGCCTGTGCTCAGAGAGCAAGAGGCAAGATCTTTTGGAGAACTTCTGTACTACCTTGGCAGCTGTGATAGACAGAACTGCTGTGACTGACAGCACAGAAAATTTCAGCAACAGTAGTAAAATGATCCTCCATCAAAACCCTGTTATTGTGAAGGGTCAGAATGGGTTATTCTGCTAGAAATGCGTGTGAAACAGGTTTTTTTTTAAGCAAGATTTTTCCTACAAGAGTGACATGATAACCAGGAACAAAGCATCAAGTTGTGTCACCTAATTTTATAAAGAGATTCTAACCAGAAATGAGTTAGTTTCTTCCTTCTAAGTTGGGTGTGCAGTCTTGATGTTGCAGTGGTATTAGAATTGCAAATAGAAACGTGTGACTCGGACTTTCATTTCACAGTATTTTCAGAGCTGTTCCCTTGGATTTTGGATTGGATGGAGCTGGTTATTTTCTGTCACTGAAGTGTTTACCTGTTGGGGCAGTAATTTCCCATCTTTTAATGTCTTCAGGCAGACACAAGCAGATACACTGTCTGGTTGGGATGAACACAGCAAACAGTGGAAACAACATACGCAGTGCAGGGATGGCCCCTGCTATGATGCTGCAGATGCTGCTGCCAAGCACAGCACTGCTGATAGCGTGTGACCACTGCATGCAGAGGCAATAACTGCAATCCTGGAAAACAGGAGTGTGGCCAGAGAATTCTCCTACTCCCAGCCTTTCCCAGAAGCCATTCTCATGTTCCAGGGTGCCATTCTTCAGCAAAATCTCCAGCCAACCTAGGTCTAACTTCTGGTTAACTTCTGCACCAAATGAACTGTGGGCAATCTGACACAGAGTTTTTATGCCCAGACTTAAATTGTGGCATGAGCTAATCTCTGTAAGAGTCTCATTTTTACAGCTGTTGTCATCCTGTAACAAAGCCTTAAATTCCCACTTTCTAGAGTGAAAAATAGGTGGAGGTTTCTGCAAATATCTGTCTTGCTGCTCCGAGGCATTTAGAGGGCACTGTGATACAAATTCAATACATCTGTTGTTAAATGAACAGACTGTCTTTCATAATCAAGGCTAGGACTCTCAGGAAAGAGATTAGATGTCCAGCTCCTTGACAACTTTATGTGCTTATTACCCTTGCACCTCCTTTTCTTCTTGAGACATGCAGACCCAAACCGAGTTGACCTCAGATAATTCCGGTCATTGGCTCTGAGAAAGCACAGTCTGGTTTCTGATTTTTTATTACTGTTTCTTCTTTCCAGGTCATGCATAGTGAATTTCTGGCTTTTCATTGAAAATGAAAAATGAAATCCGTTTTTGCAGACTGCTGTCGGAGGAGTGGGCTACAAACAGTAGTTTTCGTTTAGACGGCAGGCTGAATTGGAACTAGAGCAAATCACATGCTAGAAAATGAACTGTCAAATACATCTGAGGAAAGGAGTGGGAAGAAAGTGGATCCCAGTTCATTTTCCTTCAATATTCGTCAGAGATCAAACTAAACTGAAAATGTGAATTATTTAATTGCAGATTTTACCAACAGCAAAAATTTATCCCAGGGTCTGAATTCTGCTAGCTTTTCTATCATTTGCAGGCAATAACATTGAGTCATTAATCTAGGAGAAGACAAGCATTTTAGAATGTAGTTCATCCTTTTGTCTGCTTATTGGATTTTCCATGACAGGTATATGTATCAAGGGAGTTTATTCTCACACTACAAGTGCATCACTGTGGAGGGTAGCATCTTTCTATTTCTAGTAGGTGTCTAAGGAGTAATTAAATTCTTCATCAAAGAAACTCAGTTGAGGAAATTACTAAATAGTTTTTAATGGAATTAAACCTTTTTCTTTTTCTTTATATTTGCCAGGCACATGTACAGAGCATTTACATCTCTGGGGTTTTTTAGGAGTGCATTTTTTTAAAGATGATGAAAAATTAACTGATTATAGATAAGAGAAAGAAATACAATGTGGCGGCATTTTATTACTAGTTTCCCTGGTGTATTACTTAAGTTTCAGCTGAGGAGGTATTCAGATGAAGATCATATTAGGGATCTGGCAACGTATTTTAAGAAAAGATCAGTGGCAGCTGGATGAAAATTAGTTACTTCAAATAAAAACGTTTTTATCTGAAATCAGAAAGAAAGTTCATAGAAGCTCATAGTTTCTCAAACTGCTGTGGAACTGGTTTCTAGTTAATTCATAGGTACTTATTATCAAAGTCTCAGAAGGATGTGAGGGGTTGATAGGTAGTCAGAAGCGTGGATATGTATCCAGTTGTGAATACCTGAATCAGTGTTTTCACACCTTGGAGTCCATCTCTATGGTTCTGTGTATTATGCACTCCCTCAGCCCAGCCTCTGTATCCAACAGCTCTGTGTGATGCACAGGGATTCCTGGTACCTATCAGTCACATTCTTCTGTGCTAAGTCAATGCTGTGGCCAGTTTAAATAAATTGGTGATGGGATGTGGGAGGTTATTCTTTACTGTGAAAGAGAAATAAATTATATTCTCAATAAAACATTAAGGGCTAAGGAATGCAATTCTTCTATATGGATGTGGAAACCATGTGGAAGAAAAAAAAATCTTCAGCTTCTTATACCTGTGCAAAATAACAGGGATATAATGATCTTAAGCATACAGCCTAAAATTTAAATGCTCCAGTTAGCATTAATACATCCAAAGTCTCTTTTCAATGCCTGGTAAGACACCCCAAACCAAAAATTTGGATATCAAAACTGGGATTTAAACTGGGAAAATTGGGACCCTGTTCCCATTTAAACAGATGATGAAACTCACAGTAACTTTTACTTATAGTACTAAGATTACCATGACATAGAAAGGACATAGCTGTTTAAACTTTACCAGAAGTTATGTGACAGCCTGATAGAAATGGTCAAAGATAAGATTTGAAATTTAACTTGCTGTCATTTCCCACTCCGGTTGGTTTCTGTCGGAAGAGGTCACAGTCAAGATACATCATCCCCAAATAGTTTTGGAACCATGGTAAGAGATAATACATTAATACATTTCCTAAAATTACAAATATTCTTGAAAAATCCAGAAGGATCTCAAATCCTCCAAGAGATTCACACTCTATGTGTATAGAAAGCAATGATTGTGATTCTTACTATTTTCTTCGATCAGCTTGGGTCACATTGAACTTTGCAGTCTACAGGATGCAGGATTTTAAAGGAAGAGGCGTTCTGCCTGTAGCAGGCCTTGGTGTTTAACTGTGTTGGTCTGCCCTGTGGTGTAGTGATTTGACTTCTGTTGTTGTGGTTCACTCAGAGAACTGGAGCCAGTGTGGGATGGAGAAGGCCACAGATGATACTACTCCGCTTTTCCTGGTCCTCAATGATTTCATTTAGTTACCCTATTCAAGAGCTTGGCGGAAAAAATGTTTTAGGCAGTTTACCTTTTGCTGTTCTGTTGTCTAGTCAGAAACACCAGAAATAATTTTTATCACAAGTGGATAAGGAAATGGAGAAGGCAGTCATTGGGGTTGTGCTCAAAGGAGTGCCTTTCACTTGCACAAGCAACTTCTTTGTTTCCATCCCCTCCCAAAAAGCAAATTTGTGATTATACATCTTTAGGTGGCTGTGACTCATGAGGAATCTTGAATCCCTCCCTAGTAGTGGAGGATGTGGGTTAGGGATTCAAAATACAAATGTAGCTCCAGCAGCACTTAAGAAACTACAGATGGGGGAAGGAATTAAGAGGCCAGAGAGAATATGGTTACGATAATGAAAAGAGAGTGCAATTCCTGAATGATGTACAGCTCTGAAACATTTTCCAATTTTTGGACCTCACAGGATGAGCGGTGGTTAATTCAGGGAGGAAGCATGTGCATGTGACCATATTGCTTTCTGCAGCAGAAGCACTGCAGTTGTGAATTAAGACAAATAAAGGGAAGCTGGAAGCAAATAGCTTTCTCAAGGTGAAAGCCTATCAACAGAAAAACATTCAGTAGGTGCTGAGTTCTCCTTTAAAGTTCTGTGCAGACAGAAAAAGATGTATGTTAATTACCAGGTTGATACTATTCAGCTGATGAGTGACACCTCCTGCTTAAGATTGCAATTGGCTTTTAATTATTTGGAAGGCTGGCTTTCCATTGTGGCTCACAGCAATTATTCATCTCTTTTTCTCTCCAAAGATATGGAGCAGTTTTACGCAAGCAGGAACTTTTTATGGTGAAATGACCATTAATTATTGCAGAGCCATGTCCAACCTCACCGTTTCACTTTTCCAAGGAATCGTAATTCAACCACAAATACATCCTTTATGCTAGGGCTAATACTATGCTCCAGAATGTTCTGCTTCAAGAACCTTTATTTATCAATGCGGAATCAAATTCAAATTATGGTGATGTGTATATATCTTGGGTTTGACCACATGCTTTATATTACAGAAGTTAATTCACCACAAAATGTACAGTTAAAAAGAATCGTCCTGCATGCAAAGAGCTGGACAAGAATTTAGTAATCTCCATTAAATTTTTTGAAAAATCAGCTCATTAGGAAGAGCTAACATAAAAATACATGTTGCAAACAGTCATAAAGTTGAATTCTCCAGTTTTTATCATGACTTGAAAGTTTGGATGAAACGCTATATTTATGCTCAGACATGTTAATTATGGGGAACTGTCTGTGGCAACTAATTCAGCCCTTTGAAACCTGAGAACAAAAGCATTGCTAGAAAGGAAATAAAGTCTAGGGACTGCAACACAGTCAGGGAGTCAAACTGGAGCTGTGTTCCCCATGCTGCCATCAGCATGATGTTCGGTTTTGGCCATTTCAAGCAGAGATGATGCAAAGATGGCTGCAATCAATAGGGCTCTTTCCATTAACCTCTACAGGCTTTGGATCAGATCCAAACATGCTGCATCTGCGTCTGTTAATCTCCCAGAGTGTGTGTGTCTGTGTGTGTATGAATGCTTGCAAAGAAGCATGGTGTAGCAATTTCTTAAAGGTCACTGAGCATGAGTAAAGAGGCCACAAAGTCCGTTGTAATAAAGGCAGGATGTAATAGGATGAATTTATGGTGCCTATTACTTAGGTGATCCCCTACATGACCCCTCAGTCACCAACAGAAACTCACACACCTAGCAGTATTTACCTGTTATATACCTTCCTCTCTTCCTTATGTTTCTCCTTGGTTTTGCTCCTGAGTTCAAGCCACACTTAGAGCTTCAATGTGATTCCCCACCCATCCACAGCGCTTTCTTCTTAGCATCTTTTGATGGGAATTTTGTCTAATCATCAGCTGTAAGGCCCCTTCTCTTTTACCAGACATGCTAAAAGAACAAGTCTCTTGTTTAGGTTGTAAGGACCAGGCAGCCAAGCCTGTTGCTCAGCTCAGTCTGGCAGCTTGTCAAACATATTGCTAGTTCTCAGCAAATGATAAATGCTGAAACAGTCATGGCTTCCTAGCAGTTCTTTGTGCTGATTGCCATTGCTGTGGTGATGAAGTCACCCTGTTTCCTGGTGTTACCGTTGCACATTCCAGTCCTGGCCTTAGACCAGTGAATTTCCAGATGCCCCAGCTGGAATACTGTGCCAGTCTATGAGCTAAATTTTTGCCAGAAACGTTTGTGTTTATAGTCAAGATTCCAGTAGCTAAAAAGTGCAGGGACCATCCAGGGCACAGATTTTAAGCCAACCTGTCAAGCAGGAGCCAGACCCTTGGATATGTCATCTTTTTCTGTCAGTCCTGCAAGCATAGAAGGGAGCTGAGAGAGGACACCGTAAAGAAAGCAGGGGAATCTGTCTCCAGATGCTGAGGGTGTACACATTGATGTTGATTGTGATCTGTTCTTCTCCTTGCAGAAACTGTACAGAAAAGAAATCAAGCCGCCCTTCAAGCCCGCAGTGGGGCGGCCAGAAGACACCTTTCATTTTGATCCAGAGTTCACGTCTCGGACCCCCACAGGTTAGTAAGGTGCCACATGGGTAATACATCTTTTCAATTAATAAATTCATTCTTCCTTCCCCTCCCTATTCCAACAGGGTCTAAAAGTCTGATCATCTGTGGCATTACAGAGTTTTGCCATATCCAGCGGAAATTAAAGACAGTTTTTGCTTTTCCAACAGAAGAAGCTCATAAGTATTTCACCAGTTTCACATTAACTTGTCTTCAGGAAAGACAGATTGCACATTTTTAAAAGGAAAAATAACTATTGCCTTGCTATTTTATTACTCATTATTGCTTACACTAGCTGAATTTAACTATTTTAAACTACCTTGGCTTCAAAGAACTTTGCATCTCTGCAAGTTAGTATGTAATTATATATTCCATAGATGTTTTATTTAATTATGACATCCCACAGACTGTGGACTGTTGGAACTTAATGTGTGGTTAAAAACAATAAAGAATCATCAAGTTCTCAGGTCAGCAGAGTTATGCCAACAGGAAATTTGGCCCACAATATTTAGAAAATGCTTGCAGTGAGAATGTTGTTCCTGTAACTTGTATTTCCTAACGGAAATACCACACTCTGTACAGTGTATGTATACGAAGGTGACTGTTGCACAAAACTCAATATTTCCACTCTTTTAAGTGGAAAGCAAGAATATCAATAATGTCAGAGTGGTAATCCCACTTAAAATGTTGCCTCCTGCTAGACATGGATAAGTTACATTATATTTCTGCCTGTGATATTCCTGTGTAAAGAAGTACCTTTCTAAAATGTAAGAATTGGATTAGCTGTTGTTTGTAAAATACTTTGAAGATGGTAAGCACTGTAAATATCACATAGTCTTGTTGTAATAACCAAGCATAAGGTCTCAATCTTCAACCCTCAAATTGTCCCAGGCCTGTTGCAGTGAGAGGGAAAGATCTGAGCTTTCATTACGAAAGCAGCTACATTATAGCATGTGAATCAGAGCTGAGATTCATGTAGTTTTCTCTCAGACTTATCGTGATCTACACCATTTTTTCTTAAAACTAGCTCAAACTTCTATTCCAAGCCTGGCTCAATCTTCCTTTCACGGGATTTGAAGTAATGGTATCTACTCCAAATCTTTTGTCAGTCAGTTCCTTGTTTTTTGGGCAACGATTTTACAAACTGTAAAAATATTACATTCTGGTTTATCAACTGGAACATCCACCTGTCTCCATTATATGTTGGTTGTGTTCTGCTATTCCTAGTCTACTGCATAGAAACATGATCTTTGGTTACCAGACATTTCACACATCTGATTTTAGTTTTAACTTAGATTTCAGAGGAACTTTTTTCTCTGAAATATTGGAGACTGCAAGTTAGTCCGATCTTGAGAGAAGCGCGGTCTGGTGCTGCCATGGGAAGTCTCACTGACATACAAAGAACTGTTAAGAGTTTGGATTGCTTTGGAAGTTCACACTTCGTTGGTTGTACTGATGCCTGGAGCTATATTTTACACTCTACATGTTACTACTGTTGCGTAATTCAGTTGGTGCCTTGTGCAAGACACCGACTTGGAAAGTTTGTTTTGGGATGGTGGCTGGGGTGGGGAGATGGCCTGCCTCAATTCCGCCTTGGGCTACTATGGAAAGTGGCCTGAGAATCAAACCATGTCATTTGAAAATAAATGTAATTGGAAGTGTGAATCCATTTACACTTCCAGAATGATGAAAAAACCGTTGCAGACTGGCAGAATATTTTGGTTGGGTCAACCAGAAGGGGAAAAGCATCACAAATCTGTTTACTGGCTCATATTGCTGGTGGAATAGAACAATAACCTTTTTTATTTTGTGGTTTTTCTGTCATGACATAGACCCCAAACAGACCAACCATGTTACTGAAAACATACCCAACAGAAAGTGCTGTAATAATTCCTGCTTCCTGATCATGCAGTTCTGTTTTAATGAAGCTGTCAGAAAGATACTACCAAGGAGGGGATACAGACACATACAGTCATTTTAGACTGTCTTTATGAATGAGTTCTCCTGCCTGAAAGCAGGTTTATGTCAAAGTCTTGGATCCAGTAAAACTTGCCAGTCCAGTGATTTGCTGTACCTCAGAAACTTTCTTTACCCTGGAGGCTGAAACAGCATTCTGTGGATTCCTAACCTCAGATCTACATGTGCCAAAGATGTGGTTTCTGACACTGACAGATCATCTCTGTGGGTATAGTTTCACATCACTTTTTCTCAGAGATTTGTCCAAGCTGGAGTTGCTTTTTCTGGCTGCTTGCTTCCTGAATTCACCACTGTGGACCCACATCTCATTTGTGGTGACTCAGCTCCTTACAGGGAGCAGGAGGCTGAGGCAATCTAGGTTAGAAATGGTGATTTGAACATGAATTAAACCAAGATCATTCTTGTGACCCAACTTAGATTTTCGTCCACAAATGTTTTTACTGTTGTAATTGATGGGGCAGGATGCTGTAACCAGCAGGGATGTTTTAGACTGGCTTTACTGCTGAGAAAAAAGTATGTAACATTTCACCTGAAGTATCTAAATATCCTTCTCTGCAAATAAGATGTTTGCTAACCTCAGTGAAACATAATGCAGGAAATTATTTAGTATTTCTGAAACCTTTGAAAACCCTTAAACTTAGATGCTCTAGTGAAACAAAGCATTACAGCTTTCACACTGAGAAAGATAACCATTATACAAGATCGGTGTTTGCAAGTGGATCTCATTCAGACATCTGAAATGATTCTGGATTTATAGGGCCTAGCAAAATGGTTTAAGTTTCTCAGCTATCAGTTAATTAACATGATTTAAACATAATTTTGCACTTAACAAAAATGTTTTAATTCCTATGATGTAATTCGTATGATGGGCATATCAGTTGTTGGTGATGAATATTTAACAGCAAACACCAGATCATCAATAGTTCTACAGTGTTTGCTCAAGCAATTGGCAGTAAGTTATGAAGGAACGGTTATTTTTAAATAGAGCTGACCTACTACTTTAGTTTTAGAGCTGGATCACAGCTTTTCTGAAGTTCAGATTTGAATTATTTTCATTCCTTTTTTTAAAACAAACATTCTTTCCTTTTAATTAATCCCTCTTGGAAAAATCACTGTTATATATATGCCATTGTAGGAAGTATCCAGTGACGCAAGAGGTCTGGTGTGATTCATCCGTGTATTTGCGAGGAGAGTGCCCATCAAAACACTGAGATAAACAAATAGCCCGCGTCATCTTACCGAAAGACAATCTTCTCCATCTGAACTCTGACTTGCTCTGCTTGTTTCTGACTCCTGTCAAAGCTGAGGTGGCTTTGCGATGAGAAATAGAATTAGCTGCAGTCTCAGTGTTGTTTATTCCCAAGCAGATATTTTGGTTTTACCAAATTCTGACTTCAGATCCTCTGTTCTTTTGACCAATAGATTTATACAGGGAGTGTGAACGCTAAGAAATACACATTCTTACATATTTTCAGGGCCTCAAGCAGGTGAGTCAGATATAAGGCTCAGTGGGGATGTATTTTCTTTAGATAACTGGGTATTTACACACTTACTACAAGGAAACAGCTTTCTAAAGAAAGTTTAGCTCTGTAATTTTGCCATGGTAAATCACATGGTGCATCACATGGAGGAAATGTGAAGGAAAAAGAAGAACAAAAACCAACACAGCCCCCCCAAATAAAACAAATAAAAGGTTAGCAAATTTTAGTACTATAGATTTTATAATACCCAGCCAGTTACCAAGGAATGGTTTGCAAAGTGATTCTTCTTGCTTACGGAAATATCTGGGATAAAACCTACACTGGGGAGAAAGATCTCTTTAAAGCTTTTCAGAATTTTAAATGAAGCACAGCTCTTCTTGCTTTGTCATGCTGTGTCTCTGACTGAGCAGCGGTGCAGGTACAAAGAACTGCTCTCTGGTTATTTCATTCCAAAGGGAGAATAATTCAGGGGTTTTTTTAACTTTAGCCATTCCTTCTCTAGTTTTGCCATGTCAGGGGAGGAAATGAGGAGAAGATCTCCATGAAGATTAGTTAAAACAATCCTAGTTTTTTTGTTCTCCTGAGGACAAGTGAACAAGTGTCTTCCCTGGAGTAGGTCTCAGCTCCTAAAGCTGCTCCAGAAGATTTCTTTAAGGCCACAAACCACCACTACTAGAGTGTTGTGCTTTTACACTTGCTTCATGTCTTCTCTATATTCTCCTGACCCACACAACATGCCACTTCAGTCTTTGTAATTTCTGTAGTCAGGTTGTTCTGCAAAGGACAGAAACAGCAGCCTGTAGCTTTCTTCCACTCCCTGGAGAACCTCTGCTAAGCCAAAGGGTGCCCTGCCTTGAGTCTCCTGTCTCTCTCAGAGCCTCACTGCTCCATGCCTTCTCTTTCTGTGCACTCTTGGCACAGGCAGTACTTTGACTAAGAAAGAACATGCCCTGTGAAAAAAACCCCTGTATCCAAGGATCTCTCCTTGCAAGCAATACCCCTGCATTGCTCAAATCCAGAGGAAAGGAATGGAGAAGGTATACCAAAACCTTGATATAGAGGTGAATTATATTCGCATGTGTCTGCCAGTGTATCAGATCTGCTGTTGACTGGCAGGGGTGACCTTGTCTGTTGTGGTGCCATGCTATTCCTTTTTGTTCTTTTGTGCAGCTTATGAGGCCATTTTCTTCCTTCTACAGATTCCCCAGGTGTTCCTCCAAGTGCCAATGCTCATCATCTTTTCAGAGGGTTCAGCTTTGTTGCCTCTAACTTGGTGCAGGAGCCTGCACAGCAAGATGTGCACAAAATCACTGTTCACCCAATTGTGCAGGTACTGACGCTGGTTACGTTTCACATCTGATGTGCAGATATGTGTGTGCATAGTGCATTTAAGCTGCCTAATGTTCTCACTGGTACTTCACAGCTACTTAGTGTAGGAAGGAGGTGTTTTATATGCAGCATGTAGGTGTTGGAGAATGAGAATTTTTTTGCGAAGGCTTTTGTGTGTAAGTTCACATCCCTCACCACCTTTGCAAAGGCAATAGGAACTGCACTTTATCGCAACTTAAATGAAAAGTACTTCTCAACACCTGAAACATGATTTCAGTTGTGCATGCAGGGCAGGTAATGAAGTGTTGTTTTTTCACTGAATGAATGTCATTCTCAATGGTTTTGTTTTGGATTATATGATACGGTCTGTGTTGGCAAAGGGGTTTGATGCTCCCACCAGACACAGAGCCCAAGCTCCTGGGTGTAAGAGGCCACACCTCTTTTCGTTGCTGTTGCACAGAAACCTGGGTATACTCACGCAAACCCCAATGGCTTGATGGGGGAAAGATGCCAGAAACTTGGCCCTTGCTGCCTTTCCCCTACAAAAAGCTAACCAGTTGTTCTTTAAACCAGAAATAAATTGCTACAAAGGGTTGATACATCAGTGGAAATATGAACAGGGAGAAAGAACTGAACTGCTCAAAGACGCAGCAGATTTTCTCTCTAGGAAAACATTCCCTCTCCTACCCACAGCCACAGGTGTACGTGCCCCGAGCGGTGAGCCCCTGCCTGTGGTTTTCATAGGTTTTCATCTCTATTTTAATACTTTACAGTAGAATACATCACATTCTTAAAGATGCTCTTATGCAACGGTAAGTGAAATGTTACCCAAGCGATTACATCCCAGAAATGTTATATATATTCATGTGATTTGCTTTGTAAAAATGTGTCGAATATTAACACATGCATGCCTCACAATTTAGCAGGTTCTGCGTGAACTTTGCTAGCAAGGTTGCATTTTTAGACAAAGGATTCTGGAGGGTTTTTAGAGGTGCTGGTCATTTCTTGAGTCCTGGGATGGAATTTGCAGTAAAGCCCCAGATTTGGGTTTCACCATTTAACCAGACTACCTGTCCAGACATTTTCCAAAGAGCATATGAATTAATGGCTTAAAATAGTAACTCCTCTTTCATGCAGAAACCACAGACAAACATATTCTAGACAAGACCTCTGGACCCCATATATAGGGTATCTTTCTTGAAGGCTGTGAAGCAATTTGTTATCTGCCCCTCAGCAGTTAGAAATCAGTTGATATTGTCAAGATAAGCGGGTTTGTCAGGAGATTTGGGCCCACAGTTTCCTATGAATTTCTAATATATGGTAATTTGCTGCATTCCAAAAATAGTTTAGAAAATCACTGCGGTTTTGCCACTACTTCTACATGGACAATTCCATCTTACAGATTGGAAAAAGGTAAAAAGGGAGGACACACACTTATTTGTTTAAGTAAAGAGCTTCAGAAATTTTTAACTGGACTTAGAAAAGCTTTTAAGGACAAGAGACTTCTGTGAGGGAGATGAGATCAAGCACCTCCTTCAAGAGGAGGCTGGTCCTTGCTTTTACATACCCCTGTCCTGATTACCTTGTTTCTTTTGTCTTTCCCTATAGCAGTTACATGGGAACAACATTCATTTTACAGATGGATACGAGATCAAGGAGGACATAGGAATTGGCTCCTATTCAGTGTGCAAGAGATGTGTTCATAAAGCTACAGAAGCAGAGTTTGCAGTGAAGGTAAGAAGGCCTCTGGTGGATGCCAGAAATGGAGCCCATACTGTTCTGCCAGCCTGGGCAGCAGTGTGCTCAGTGGATTTTTTGTTGGCTTATTTCTTGCTGGCAGGTGTTGCTTGGTATTTTTTCTCTTTTGTATGATGACAAATTTCATGATAATCTTTACATTATTTCTCACACTTCAATCTCACCAAGTGGAATTCCTGGGTTGAAAAAACCTTTGCTGTCTTGTATGGAAATGCTGTTAATCATGCCAGCCATGCTCCTCACAAACTGAATAATATTTTTAGCAGATCCTACACTGAATCATCTTAAATAAAAAAAATAACTTATAAAATGATTGCAAAGTGGAAATACGATTTATTCTTCTTTCTCAAGTTGTTTAGATTTAAATTTTTTATTGTAATTAGGCAGATTTTTCAGTGAAAACCATGATCACCTAGAAAAACTCAGATTTCTTTTTGACTTCTAGACATTCAAAACCAGTGCTACCGAAATTAGCAAAATTCAATCTTCTGCAGAGGTTTAAAATATTAATTTAATTGGGCGTTAAAGACGAGTCAGTGAACTTCAGACTTGGTCAAGCAGTGCTGCATAAAATGGAGTCACCACAGCCACAGAGGCCAGGAAGCTGCTATGATGAGGGAACTTTTTCTGCTCAGAGAACTAAATCATAATCTCTATTCAGTGCTATTGAATAAACAGCAGCTGCTGTTTCAGAGGGCAGTACAGACCAGGGTATGTGGCAAGTGGTTGTGAGATTACAGCTCAGAGGAAGAGTTGCAAACATGCAATTTTCTTTAAGAAAAAGTGTAACAATGAAAACACTCACATGTTAAAAAAGTATTTCATGTTTTTGTTCTTGTACCAAAAAGAGAGAATATTAGATTATAATAAGGAATTATTATAATGAATTTGAAAAGATAGGGGCAGTTAGGTCAGAGCCTTTCATTCTGTAGCATCTCATGGGAACAGATTGCAGTACAAAGAGACATTTTATTTACCAAACTTGCAGTAAATGAGGGCATCTAGCCAACTGCCACTTTACTTTTGTTATTTTAAAACTTAAAATTTTAGAAAATATTTGTAAATTTTGCTAATAAATTAGATTGTGTCTTTGCTATTGAGAAGATGAGAGCTTAAGAAAGTGATCCAAACTGCAGTTCATGAGATAAATACTCCAGATAGTCAACAGAATAATACTAAACATTTTATTCAGTCTTATTTTCCATTACGACACTGATGACAATGCAATACACGAAACTTTTGGTGTTTCCTCATGGTGGCCACAAAAATCTGGAAACCACTATTAACCTACAATCTCTTGATGTCACTGTTCAAATAATAGTTGATTTTTCTAGGCTACACCATAATTAGGACCATGGACCTACCAGCAGGTCTGTGGGCTCGCATATTAATATGCTATTATTTTCATTCCTAATGAATGAAAAAAATCAATTTTTCAGTGCCCAGGTCATTTGTCAACAGATGGCATTTGTAGTAGGTATGGTTCTGTATAATTTAAGCACATCTGTGATGAACAAAATGTATGCTAAATTAAAGTAATAACTTCAGTATTTCATTTATATCAAGTACTGTGGACAGTTTTATCGGTGTCATACAGCCAGTGTGAAACCAAAAGAGAAAAACCTCATCCCTCAAAGATGTCTGGCACCTGAATCTGACAGGGTCCCGCATGCTCAGCAGCTGAGTGTTTGGAGTACCTCAGAAGATCCAGAGCAAAATCAGTGCATGGAGACATTCAGAATTCCAGGAGAGTTCAGCACTGTGATTGTTAGGTTTATGCTCTTTGCCATTTTTATTAATATTTCCTCTTTTTACTCCTTTTTTCCACCGCTTCTTATGACTCTATTCTTGTCATGTAAATATGTCTTGATTTTGGCTGCCAGTGTAGGCAACATGTGCAGCATCTCAGTTTCTGACACAGTGTGAGTCAAATGTGTAGCACAGATTTGGGGTTGGAGACAGTTGGTGGGTTTCTGTTTGTTCTGTCTTTCCAGCACATTTAGTGCTATCTCTTTGATTATTACTCCTACCAATATATTAATTTTACTTTTCTTTCAATTTTATTGTAACTTTATAATAAGATTATATCATTTTGTTGTCAGAGTAGCTCACTTTCAAAAAAAATTGCACAATGCCACCCATTTCAAGTAATTAGATAGCACAGGAGTTGCAACTGATATTATCGTAATTATATATCAGTCCCTTTTGACATGCATCCTTTAACTCTCTCTATAAAAATCACTGTAATTAGTCTCTTTTCATTTCTGTCAGTAAGTATAATTTTCTCAGTGCTCCCTAGTACATAACATTCACAGGAAAAAGTATCTGCAGTGATAGTTTGTGTGATAGGCAGCAGCCCCACTTGCCTTGCACCACCTCATTAAAAACTCCCTCTTCAAGATGAACTGCCAACACGTCAGAGAACATCATCCTGTCTTCCCAGGGGAGGCTGGTGATAGGGAAGGAGTTAAGGAAATTATGTGGTGGCATCACTGCAGGAAGACACACATCATGTCACTGTGTAAATAAATAATCCTTCCATGCAGACTGCCACCCACCTTGTTTACTATTGTTTTGTAGGGTCACACTGAGACAGGAGAGAACCTGACCAGAGTAACTTGAGTCAGAGTCAGAGTCTTTGAGTCAGAAAAGCAAAACCCTTCCTAGCCGAGAAGCAGAATATATTTATTAAAATGCAAAATATTTCATCCCTTTTCCTTTTGCTGGCCATCTGCTACTAATTGAGGGGCATCTTACAGTGATAATTAGATGTCTAGCAGTGCAAAGAAGTTCTTTGCTGGTGTTGTAAAAGCACTTGAACAGATCTGGAATTTCACTCTTTTCAGAACACTTTGAGATTAGGCACGTTGCACACTGAGATGCTTTTGGAATTCGCCCCAGACACCTCTCTGCACCTGTAGGCAGCTGCACTGCCTTTGTAAATCCAGTCATTGAGCCTGCCAAATAAGAGAATTTTCTTGCAAACTATTCCCTCTACTTCCACGTCATCTGTAAAAATGAAATGCTAATAATAAACTCTAAATCTAGTTTGGACATGCCCTTGGGCTCCTAACTGCAATATTTCAGAATTCAGACTTCTATATCCACTTCTGAGAGCATTTCACTAGTAGACAGTCAGATTTCCTGCAGACTGAGTCTACCCTAAAACTATTAGCCACTGCCTGGGTCAGTGCAGGTAGATGTTGGTTTAGCAAGTCTATGTGTACTATTCTACTGCATGTACATACTGTGAGCAGCTTTTAAAATTCTACTGTTAGACTTTCCATCTCATTCCCAAGTGGAAACATGTAAAAAGTTTTGAAATACAAGAAAGTATATTGTTCATTCTTATAAATCACAGAATATTCTGAGTTGGATGCTTCATAAGACTCTGGTAGAAAGAAGAGAGATGGGAAAAAAAGAGTGTTTCTTCTCTGATGGACCTCTAATGTGTTTCAGATTCTTCTGCTATAATATTGGTCATCTTGACTACAGCAGGCCTAATGATTTTTCATAGCAAAGAGAATTGGCATTGTCAGTCCTAATTATAAGCTTCACATGGGTATGAATGTAATGGTGAGGTCAGAAGCAGAGGACAATCAGATCAAAGTATTTCAGTCACATCACTATAGAAAAGAAGTTAATTAAGTAAAAGAATGATGCTAGAGGAGATGAGAGAGGTTTCTGTGGGTGGAAGAGTTTGCAATGGAAGCCTAAACAGATTAACAGCTCTTGTTTGGAGTTCAGAGTTCTTGGTGAATCAGCTTTTTCAAAACCTTCCAGAGATGTGATGCAATTAACATATTCCAAATGTTTTTCTTTACTTGAAACTATTGCACAGCTTTCAAGCTTGGAGCGCTAGTGAAGCTTTCAAACTGGATTTTTGGATGTGCTTCCTACTGATGCCAGATTAAGCAAATTTGAAAAGGACTTGATTGCATCTCCCTTTTTCTAAAGGTTTTTCTATGTAGATTGACTTCTTATCCCCAGGAGAGAGTACTGGTGGATCATAGGCAAACAGAAACTTCTGCTGCTGGGCCTGTTCTACCCCCAGTACGTTAACTGCCCCAGATATTGCAAAGGTGGGTGGCTTGGATGCCAGATTCAAAACCTCGATGTCAACTGCCTTCTTCTCCAGGTCAAAAGAATATCTAGCTGGTTAAGTCTTGTAGGTTTTTAGTCCCTCCATGCTGTTAAAGGCAGGGCAAACAATTAGGTAAAAGCACAGGATATATATTTTTCCCTCCTTAGAAGAAAAAAACATACAGTAGAGATAGTCCGAATTGACAAGTCCGATTTTGCAGATGCCAATATTACAGTGGAATTTGGATCTTGAAACACATGTGAATCTCGTTACTTTTTCCTATCTCTGTACTGTACTAACCAGCTGTTTGGCTCCAGATGTTTCACAGTTGTGAGCAAAGCCAAAGTTTGCAATCTGTGGCTGCCACTGGGATACAAGTTAGTTTATGCTAGAGTCCTAGTAAAGCCTACAGCTCATATGTAATTCTGGTCATTACAAATCACTGAAAGCACATCTATCTAGCATGTTTTGGTATGTGCAAACTGGAGAGAAAGTGCATGTTAATTAGCTACAAAAATTCAATACCAGCAGAGGAGTGATGTCAACATGCGATCAATAAATAGAAGTCAGTAATTCATGAGAGCTAGTTTTAGCAGACCTGTGTAATCAAAGTGGTTGTATACCTCTATTTATTAGCTAGGAAGAGCAAGTGACATAGTCACCAAAACCCATTTAAATTCCAGATTTTTTTCGTAATTTCCTTAAACATCATTTTCCTCTTCCATTGATGTTCATGGTTTGGTTGTTTTTCAGTGGTTGGTGTAAGTAGATAAAATTGCACACTAATCTGAAGGCAGGAGGTTACACAGTAGAGTTTAGTGGCTCTACATTTTCTCCTTAGCCTATACTATGGTTAGGTCAGGAGTTTAGTGCTGAATGCAATAAAGAAAATAGGAATCTTGAACACATGTGACTTTATTTCATGAAATAGGAAAAAAAAAAGATGAAGAAATCAGTCCAAAGATCATTAAATCTCCTTTAAAATTAAGGTGTCTGTAGCTCTAGAGAGATTTGCTTAAAATTGTCTCTCCTTAACCATAGAAACTCACTAAAGTGACTTTCCTCTAAAGTGAAACAGTGAAAATTTCAGGGAAGGCTTTGTATCTGTTTTTGTCTGTTTGGGAGGTACCTAGTGTCTGGTGGAAAATGGATAAATGGATCAGGATTTGAATAGGTAAGTCAAAGGAAAGTTTGCTGGATATCCTCAGATTTCTTGGCCCTAAGTCTGCCAGCTTGTCAACACCAACAGGAACTCATCCACTGCTTGTCCAACCTTTCCTCCCTCTGCCTGCACCAGAACCTGGTACAGGGGTCAGGCCCCCGGCTATGTGCAGCAATCTCCAGGTTAGAGCCACTGGTAATGCAGCCCCTTTAAATTTAGCTTTGAAATTCAGCAGAAGTTACCTGCTGCTGGAGCAGAGCACTAACAGGACTCTGCAAGAGAGAGATGGGCTGAAGGGGCATGGGTCAGATGCTGAGGTCCTGTCTCAGTTCTCATTCAGTCCCTAGTAATGCGAACTCCTCTTGACTTTCCTGGGTGGCTGTCACAGTCAGGTTTGTATGGATAAGAGTAGGCCTCTGTCACATCTCACACTGGGGGAAAAAATGGCATCAGGAAGAATTTAATGCGATGTAAAATGACCTTATTATAAAACCTGTTAGCTTTCCCAAGTGAAGGGAAATAAGAGTGCTAACTGTGCTTCCAGAAGCCTCTAACTGTCCTTGCTCTTCCCCAAGATGGCTTATCAAATTTTCTATGAAGAGCATGTCTTTTGCCTCTGCAAGATCCTAGTAATGATTCTGAAAGATACTTTCCAATATTTTATTGAGAAAGTGTCTCTGACTGCAGTCTTCCCAAAAATTTTCATTCCTATTTGCTTTCATTCCCTGAATATATAATGAAGCTGTTCAGTGTAGTCAAATAATTCATAGGATGGAAATACAAGTATTTGAATACCAGCATCAGACAAGCATTTCATAAATATGTTGCTAGTGTAGTTAAAGTTTTATTAATAAAATTTATATGCAGACCTATAGATTTCTATCTTGCTAACATGCTTGCATATAAATGAGTTTTTCTTGTAGTACCTGTGTAGGGATACTAAACCTTGTGCGGTCACGTGCTCCTTTGGTATCCATGGTTAAAGACAGAAAATAAGCAAATTAGAGAAAATCTATCGCAGAAAAATGCAAGATTTACAAGGCAAGCTCTATCAAGAGAGCTACAAATATGTGTGATGTAAGACAGACAAGAGCCCGGTGGGATGCGATCAAAATCTATAAATATCTCTAAGGTGATATAAATGATGGATGGAAAGCATTTGGCTGCTAAATACAGCAAGGCAAGACTGAATGTCTTGAAGCTAAAAAAGGGAGTGTTGGGAAAAAAAAGTCTGATTTTGAGAGCAGTTGGTAAAGCAGACTCTTCAAGGACATGACCGAGACATCTTCCCCCTCATATGCCAAGAAATTGGATTTACTGTATTAGTGGAAATGTAGCCTTACAAAATGCAGGGTCAGAGGTACAAGACCCCTTCTTACCTTGATAAATGAGAGAGAACACTTACCAGGTTCTCCCATGAAATTTGGCTTATAAAGCTGGGCATCAGGAAATACTGTGTTCCAGACACTCGAGTAAAAGAGAATTTTGAGTGTCTGAAGCATACTCAAGCTCCTTGGCAGTGTGGCACCAGATTCTGTAGCCTGTAGGGTGCCATGTAGGAAATACAGGCTTTAGAGCAGATTTAAGCACAAATGTCTGTCCTTCGAATTTGCATAGGGAGGGCTGTTTTCTAGAGTGCTCTGCAAAGAAACCAGCATTAATAGCCCTCATAAGGGCTAATTACCATACCAAGAGTGATTACAAACAGCATGGAGGGTGTCCTCTAGATGTGATGGAAAGAGAAAATTATTTACAGTAAAAGGGATGAAGTAGCAAAGGGTGATACATTATTGTTATCTGTGAGGATCGTGTGTCTGATCTGAGAGAGTATTTTTGAAGGCTTTCTTGGTTTTCCAATTTCAGAAACTTTATCAAAGGGCCTGACTTCCAGACGAGACCAGGGCCACGCTGTACACTCACCAAAGCAGGAGGCAACATAGCATATTTCATACGGTCTCATCATGTTTTAAGATTTGGGGCTTCTGAAATACCTGCAAAACTTTAATGAGTCTCGCTTTTCTATTGTTTTGGTTTGAGTGTGTTCAGATAGGAGTTGGACTTGATAATCCTGATGGGTCTCTTCCAACTCAGCATATTCCTTAATTCTATGATTTCTGCTAGATAGTCTCCCCATAGAAATAAGTCAGTTCTCCAAGGAGGCACTGCTCGAATAGGCAGAGCCCTGCAGCTACAGCTTCAGAAAGGCTAGGCCAGTACAAAGTGCTGAACTCTGCTGGAAGGACTTGGGGGAAGGCAGGGCAGAGAGGCAGGAGTGGCTTGAGCATTTCTACAAGTAGCCAGCTTGTTTCTAGCAGCGAGAGCTTGCTGACTTTTGGGTTAAATGGGATCAAAGCATTGCTTAAGTCTTAAGAAAATAATCAAAGAGGGCAGATAGAAATACAGAAATGTGCGCAGTCCACCTCTTAATCTCAGCTTCAAAGCAAATCTTAAATGTGTAGTGATTGTACATCACCTCTGGTGTAAGGATTTCTGCAGCCTCCTTCCCATTTGGTCACAAAGCTCACAGTGCCTCTTCCCTTGGCATGACTGAACCTCTGAAGAATGTGAGAATATGGTATTTCTCTCTGCTAACTAGATCTTTTCTGAGACCTAGGATTGGGCAGCAGTTTGTCTACAGCTTAATAATATCATGTTTCTCTTTGCTAGCTTGCTTGCCAAATACCTAAAGTATTTTGGACAGAATTTAGTCCTTTGTGGCTCTGTTTCTCTTTTGGGGCCATTCAAACTATGTTTCTTGTATTTGTCTTCCATACTGATGTAATAATTTTCCCTAACTTCTGAATATGATACACTGGTTTCCATCCCTGAAGCTTTTAGTAAAAGAAGGTGAGAGTAGCATTGCAGTTATTTTATGGACTGAAAACTCATCATTCTGATCCAAGGATGTGTGCTGAACAGAGCAGAATAAAACACAGTGCAGAGCCTTTCCCACCAAGCTGTTCTGCCTCCAAAACTGCAGACTTCTCTCTAAAATGAGCCTTTCTGTTTCATGGGTGCTATCAGAATAAGTTTGGGAATATTTCTGCGCTGCTTAGAAAATGTGTGCTACCATACAAGTGCTAATTAACAAGTACAGTTAATTAACAGTTCCAGCTGACAGCTTAGGAGTGCTAAGTCAGCAAACAGTGGCAGCAAGTGGCCATGCTCTGTGTGCAGAAATGTTTATTGTCTCACCTGCGCAGCTTGATTGGGTGGGCAGTCCTTGCTTCTGAAAAGTATTGCTAATTAGGCCTGTTTCTTCCAATAGTCATTTCACTATTTTCCTGAAAGATTTAAGCATGGATGGAGGGAATGAATTTCTGGAGCTAATCAAAACTAATAGCACAGCAAATAGTCCCTCAGAAACTATTAGGCTTGGAAAAGTTCTCCTTGGAGACATCTTAAATTTAAAATTATACCATGTTCTTTTAAATAATATTAGCCTTTCTGCAGTGATTTTCATCCAGCTTGAGTTATTTGACATCAGAAAAGGAACCAAATTAAAACAGATGCTTGGCATGAATAGAGCTTATTTTTAGAAGGAAATATTACTGAAATGGAAACCTGTATATTTTCCAGCAGCGCAGAACTGCAGAACCCTCTCTCTGTGACACTTTCATTGGAATTAGTATTGTAGGTAAAACTGCCAGGTTAAAATCTCTGCATGCTGTTGCACCTCCTTTTATCAAAAGAGATGCAAATCCCACCTATAGTCAGTTCCAATAGTGGGGCCCTGAATTTTCAAATACATCTCAGTGTAGATATAATGTGCAAAGGGACACAAAATTAATTCTCCCTTTGCTCATCCCTCCCTTCCCAGAAAAGGAAGGAATTTTTACAGGGAGTCTTACATCACACTCTGTAATGAATCTGTTCTTAGAGGTGATTAACCCGTGCTTACTCTCCAAACAGACTGTAGAAAAAAATATAAAGCATATAATAGAAAATAAAGCAGCTTTAAAAAGAGTGTAAAACTCTTCTCCTCCTCCATGATATTTCAAAAAGCCATTAAAAGTTCCCTGGTACTGGTCAAAAGGAGCTTTACATCATCCCACTGCCTAAACACCCTGGCAGCCTTGGCTGTGGCTGTACAAGGTATTACAGTGCCCAGGTGTCTGCCCTACTTTCTGCTGGGCTTTCTGTAGCTGGAGCAGCAGATTGGGACTCTACCACTAGCTCAGCTGCCCCAGTTCACACTCTTGTATCTCAGTTTCAGCTGCCAGGAAAGGTCACCTGGGGCAATTGAAGACAAGGCAGGCACTGATCCCATTTGGGACTGGGGGCAAAAAAAGCCATGCCTTATGCCTCTGCAGCATGACCCACCAAATCTCCTAATTCAAAGCTCCTCAACCTACCTTTTATCTATACCCATGCTGCAGGGAGTGCCTTCAATGCTTCCCCATGTTTGTGGGTTTTTTTGTGGAATAAATCTACTAAAATAAAACGCTTTTTGCAGCAAAAGAATTTTTGCTGCAGTCCATGGTAGTGCCCGACACTATGGTGTTAAGGGTTAAACCACTGTGCCAGTACTAGGTAGTTCAGCTTCCCCGAGAAGGGAGATGGCTCCATCATCCATTTCAACTGACATGATTAGACAGAGCTTTTGAGTCCTGTTTCACCTAAGGGGCAATAATCAAATCAGAGCCAAGCAAATGTTATCCTGCAGTCTTGTTTGGTCATTAAAGATACACAAAGTCCTTTCTCCCCAGCACAGAAAGACCCAACAGACAGCAGTTTCCTTGCTGCTAGCTCCAGCTTAGCCTGGCCAGTGCCCCATCCTTTCTCCTCAGGGCCATATCACTGCTCTTCCCATCAGTGCATCTCATGTTTCTTTTCTGTCTTCTTTCTCATCTCTTGCTTTTCTCTCACCTTTTCTTTCAGGCTGTTCATTTTCCAGATTGCAAAGGCAGTTAAACTGTCTCATCCTACCTCTTGCCTTTTTCCAACCTCACAACAGTAGTGATGGAGAACTCCACATGAGAAACACAGCCATCCTCCATTCTTCTCATGCACAGTCATTCAGGTTAATTGCAGTGTTTGAAAAGGCAGTTTGTATCACCAGGGCTGGTTCTGTGAAAGCAGATTAGGGAGTGCTCACACGTACCATTTCTTTGGCAGGGCTGTAAAGGCTGTAAGTCCCAGCTGGTGGGTCCTATCAAACAGCTGAAGGTTCTAACATCTGCTAATGGCATAACTAGGTCCAGAAGAAGAAAGCTGGAAGCATGCAAATACCTTCACATAACTGCAACAAGCAAATATATACTGTCTATTTAGTTGCTATGCCAATTTCAGGAGGGCTTTACCCACACAGAATTTTATTGCTACTCTCTTTTATACTCATCAGTCCACTCTGGCAAGGCTGAAGCCATTGAAAACCCATTAGTAAGGGAGAATTGGATGATTTTTTCCATGCAGAAGGCTTGTAGAAGGACTTGTAAAAACTGGACAGATGCATTAATTTGGATTTTGAAAGTATTCTCTCCTGATCCCTTCTTCCTTAATAAAGTGTTCAGTATTGTCCTTTAAAGGAGCTTGACTCATTTTAAGATATCATGAGGTTATTACCCTGAATCCTACTGAAGTAAATGCACCTTTTTCTTTCAGTTAGGGAGTTAGTCACACAAAGGATGTGATAGTCAAAGAACAAACAAATGCCCTATTAGAACAAAGGACACTATCGACTGTGCTGAGGCCATTTTACTCTGAAATTGTTTCATGCACTGTTTGACAGAGATGAGTTTCTGAACAATCTCTGGGTGTCCAAGGCATAGAAAAAAGTCTGTTTGCTTTATGGCTAAGTTTCTTACCCTTCTGAAGGGCAATAGAAGAGCCTTGTGCTTCATAGCTCTTCTCTGCCATGGTACAGTAAAGCTTGTGTTACATTTTTGGTTAAGTTACTTATGCATTATGATGGCTTTCTGAGTTGGCCTTCTTCAACACACATCTAAAGAGAAAAATTAAAAAGTAGCATCGTTACATATTACTCAAATTCTCAGGACTAGTAACTGAGATCTTCCCTCAATTCTGTAACAGAGGGTATTTATGTATACATTTTAGTTGAATTCAAATCAGAATGAATTTCCTAAAGAAAAGACATCATTCCTTACTGCAGGAAGAGCTGCAAGAAGTTCATGGCTCGTCACAGAGAGGAACAGAGAAGAGTCTGTGTTCATGCAAAACACAGTGTCTCAGAGGAAACAGGGACCAGGGTGGCAAATGCTCTTTTTTACCACAGGAAATTCTGGGTGGATTTAACAACACACGAAAAAACTCGCTGAAAGGGTTGTATAGCACTGCACAGGGAAATGGTGAAGTCATCATCCTTGGAGGCATTTAAAATACAGGTAGATGTAACACTTGGGGACATGCTTTAGTGGTGGATTTGGCAGTGCTTGGTTTTTGGACTTGACAATCTTAAGAGGTCTTGTCCAACCCCAATGATTGTACGACTTTCTGAAAAGGAAGATCAGGAGAACTGGGTATCACAGTGGAGCTATGGGGTATATTTAATGAACTGTTGTGGCCATTGCAACAGACGAATAAAGAAACCGTGCATACTGCAGCTAGTCTGAACTGCAGAGAGACTTCTGCTGAACCTACAGCAGATACCTACTCTGCTGCTTTATCCGTCATGGGCCAACTGTAAGTCACAGGCACATTAAAGAGAGGCACTGTCAGGGTGACAGTCTCTTCCTGTGGAGGAAAAAAATGCTTCTGCTCTGTCCAATCAGACTGCCCAGGGACTGAGAGGAATTTGGCAGGTCCTTTCACAGCTCTGACAATGGTTTCTGGTGTGGTTTGGGGCAGCTTGTCCATTTAATCACTATATCACAGGTTGCACACACATTAACACAAAAAGCATGCATATTTAGTGGGACTGTCTTGCAATTTGTATTTATATAGCATATTGTGAATTAGAAGCATTAAATGTCGTCTACTGCTATTACTGCTAAGTCAGTAGCAGAGTGCTTTGGGTTATGTTGGTTTTAGTTTTGTCAACAGCTGAGACTATTTTTGGTTTGGATTTTTTTTTTAGGCCATCTATATGCATTTATAGTCCTGCATTATTAATAGTTGTTTCAAATTTTCCACAGCTCTGGGTATTTCCTTTCACAGGAAACTGCAACAGAAAAGGAATCTAGAATATATTGCTTGCTACAGTAGCATAGTGACACTAGTACTTCACATAGCAGTGGTAATACTTGCCGCAGTAGATTCTGCTGGTTTGTACAGGGAAGACAGATGATAACGGAGCACATGTGAGTTACTTCAGTAACTTGACAGAGGTATATTAGTTTAGCCAAGGAAGTGGGCCTGAGGATCTTTTTGTATGTTAGAGTTACTGGTTGAGTGGGACACATTCAGTCACCGTGGTGTATTTATGAGGAGTCGCTTGGGGTTTCATTGGCTTCTCGATAATGTCTCAACTACACTGGGAGAACAACAGCAGAATATTTTTTTCATTCACCTTTTATTGAGGTTTTTCTTTATTCAAATGTGGACAACAACCATCTACCTGCATCAGCTGCCTCTTGCACTTTCATTTGTCACGCTTCTGTTAATTCAGAATCCAATCACTGATACGGCTTCAAATGCATACCTCAGCCATGGACAGCTGCTGACCATCCTTATCACTGCACATGCATGCCAGTCATGATGACTGTGAAACCTCTGATATTTATTCAGTTATGCATTATTATGGCTAATGCATAAAATTCTATTCGTGTACTTAAATTTGTATCACCATAATTAAGCCATAAAAAATGCATGCATTTTATAAAAAAGCAGGCAGGCATTTATCCTCATTATCAAAAGAGGTTTTTAAAAAGCTGTTTCCCTGCTAACACGGTCATTTTAAACTAGACACACATGCTCTGTGTCTGGTTCTTAGAGAGAATTAACCACATTTAAGGTTGGAAGCCTTGAAATCAAAGGCAATAACGGAATTATGGTTTTCTGAAAATGCCACCCATTCCACTTTGATAAACCTGTTGTTCAAAAGCACTGCTGCTGTCATCTAGAAATAAGAAATAGAGCTGACATACTGTATTCCTAATGAGTTTCTAGTAGAATGAGTCCTTTGCCATTTCCTGTGCAGTTGCGTTTGAGATTCCAAAATGCAGAGATTTTTCCTTAAGATTATTTCACAGCTACTTTTTTGTTTCATATTTATAATTTAAATCTGCAAAATGAGAAATGTTAATCAATGCTCTCAACTGGACAAGCGACTAAAGCTCTTTGAGTGACAACCCCGAATACAGGTAACAGAATCACTGATGAGAAGTCAGTGCTATCCTAATAGCTGGCTTTCCATGCAGTGATGTTCTCTAAGCAGCAGGTGTCATGTTTTTCTAAGACCTGCTGCTATCAAACTAAAAATTTTGTGTGTCTCACGATACTTTCTGATAAGGCAGAAGACACTGAATATATAAAAGTGATTTATAAAGCAGATTTCTTCCCAGTTTAGGAATGGGTAGAATTTGGTTACACGGCCAAACTCAATTTCTGGTCACTCTCTTGTTCACTGCAATAGCATGGCCCAAAGAGCCAAGTGATTACTGATAGCTTCAATTCAAATCTCCCCTGACAGTAAATGTCTATACATTTTCATTTCTGACAAATACATATGACAATTAATTTCTATTAGTTTATCATCAGATATAGAAGCATATGCCAATATTATGATTTTTTCCTTTTTTTATGTCAAAGAGGTCATTTTAAAACTATGAATTGTTTTAAAACTCTCAAGGTTGTTTGATTTCAAAATGACACTTTTTATAACTGCCATTATTTATGGGTAAACAGAACTATAGGCATCAAAGAGAGGGCCTACGCCTCCAGAATCTAAACTAATTATTGCTCCATCTGGCTTTGGCAGACAGTCAGCATAGCTCTCATTTGCACATGGTTTGAGCTGTCCTCTCCTAGAATGATGATTAATAGAAGAATTTTGAATATTAATTTGTTTAAACTGTGGAAATTGTTTGGTTTGTGCTTAGTGCTGCTAGCTGGTATTTGACTCCACTGTTCTTCATTTATTCCAGATAATTGATAAGAGCAAGAGAGACCCCTCTGAAGAAATTGAGATACTCTTGCGATATGGACAGCATCCAAACATCATTACTCTTAAAGATGTGAGTACTCTTTGAGCACTTCAGCATTAAATGATTTTTACCATATAGTCAGGCTCACTTATTAATCCATGTCTGGAAGATTCTTCTGTTGAAGGTCAGAGCTAAAACCAGACCCATTGAAATCAAGGAAAAAAACATGATTTAACAAATTACTGGCTAGCATTTGGAAAGACTGGTCAGGTTATACATTCTCCAGTTACTGTCTTAACTGTAAATAAAACCAAAAGGGCACAGTGCTGGAGAATGACAAATGTGTTTGGTTTTGCAGCACTATTTAAAAGGAGATCTCCCTAGCTGGGAGATTTTGGGACACATTGCTGAACACACACAGTGGTGCTGCTGGACAGGAGATGACTTTTCATGAGCAGCAGCCATTCCCATGCAGCCTGTGGTATCTGCTTTGTTGGGAAGAGGAGGGCTCACAAAGCCACTAGGATTTCCCCTGACAGTGTTTTAATGCCAGGGAGTATTTACCTTCTACTCAAGCAGGCTGAGAAGACATGTAGGTATTTTTCTTCAGCATTTCATATGAAAAATAGTCTTCACTATGCTTACATGAAGTAATGGCCTTTAGTCAGAGATGGCTTACTTACGCTGCATGAAGTCTCACCTAGGATTGTCCACACCATGTCAGATTCAGAATTTACAGAACAACATCCTCCTCATGTCAGTGGCCTGTATGTTATGGTTTAGACCTTAGAGAAGTATATAAAAATTTGCTAATCAGGTGTCCTCCGAAAAGTCTCACCAAATTCCTAAGTGTTAAAGAGTATCTTACAATCTATGCAAAAAAAGTTTTTATATTCCTTTCCAAAAACATTGATGACTATAACACTGCCTATTACTGCAATCCAGATAAAGGATGATGACATGAAAATGACTGTCTTCCAATTTAAATGACAAAATGTCTTTTACCCCTTGCCATTGACATTGAAGGTAAATACATCTTGCAGCTGCTATCAACAATATATTCAGCAGAATTGCAAATATAAACTGCATAGTATCATTAGATGCAAGTGTTGGCCAACAGTATAATACAGTTCTTTAGCTGATCATGAGTCAAAGGGAAATATTGATATCTGAAATGGCAAATGTTACCCTGTGGAAATGGAAAGAGAGAACACTACTGAGAAGAATGCTTGGGTAAGAGCCAGCAGACATTTGAAGCTGTGTGGAGTGGTGCTGCATTTAACAGCTGAGTCTGCTCTGCTGGCATGATAGCAGACCAGGAAAACTACATCTCTGTGTGGACAAATCAGCCAGCTGCTACAGACACAAGAAAAAAGTGATGGTTAAGTCATTTTACAAAGTTTTCTGTTGTTAAGCGTAATAAGCACATTTTCTTATCATCTCACACAAGCACGCCAACTCTGCGATTAAAGGACCAACCTTTATCAAGTTAATGGGTCCAAAACACATATTTATTCCATTACTGTTCCAGGTCTATGATGATGGGAAGTTCGTGTACCTGGTGATGGAGCTGATGCGGGGAGGTGAGCTCCTGGACCGCATCCTGCGGCAGAAGTGTTTCTCGGAGCGGGAGGCCAGCGCTGTGCTGTGCACCATCACCAGGACTGTGGACTACCTACACTCTCAGGGCGTAAGCATTGCTTTTTTGGCTTAGCTGCATCAACCCTCTTAAAAAGCAACTTTTAGAAATAGCAGATTTTTATTATTTTGCTTCTCTGAAATGTAAATGTGTTTTTTCCCAAAAAAAACCCCCCTTTCTCTGTATTTATAATTACATTTGGTTTGTGAACTAGGATCATAGGCTTTTTATCCAATTTCCACTGAACTGAAGTATGTCAAAGTGGTATTTTCATTCCCACACTACAGTGTTTTTCAAGTTTATGTGCCTTCTTGAGATAGTAGTTGTTTACTTTTTATCACAGTCATTATTGCAGGACCCGATATTTTAGCAGAATTTCAGATAGGGTAGCTGAATCCGCAGATACGTAGAAAATCAAATGCTCAGCTCTCCAAATGAAGTGGCAGTTTTAGCAGCTGATGGGAAAGGCTTCTGACATGCTGTTAAAATCTGACTTTCAGAGTCTAAGCTCTTTATATACGGCAGTTTGAAAATCTCTCCTTTTCTGCATTTCAGGGACAAGCAGTTTGGATAACTAGTCAAATATTTGCTGCTTTTCCTGCTTCATGGTTAAAACAAGTGCATTTTGTGCTTCAGCTCTTATACTTTCATGATAGTTTTTCAGGCTTGCTATAACAAATAAAGGCTGATTCTCTGCCACTGAAATGCAGCATGTCTGGTAAAACACACAATCACATGAACTTACGTGAATACATTTTGAAAAATGAAAAAAATTAACCCCTCCTTTCAGGTGTGAGCCACTCGGGCAGTCACAAGAAGATCCTTACACGCTTTCCTCGTCATGTGATTTCTTCTTCACATTACAGCTGAGTATTCAGGGCCATCAGGCTCCAGGAGACTCTGCCACCAAGATGCTTGTACAATAGCTCACTTTGAGCACTCTCAGGAAGTTGTCTCCTGTTAGAGCAGCAAGCCTCCATCTTAATACCAGCAGAGGCTGTCAAGCATTCTATTTCTCATTTTAACAAACTTTAGCCTTCTTTTTTTCCCTGTCATTTATCCAAGGCTTTTAAGTAGCTTTTTTCCAAAACTTAAATATTTTCAGCATGAGCTCTTGACCTACCTCAACCAGCAGACGAGAAATGGCAGCCAAGCCTGAATACTCCCTGACCTTCTCTTCTCACTTGTTTCTCACTGCTCTCTCTTGTTAAGGTGGTGCACCGAGATCTCAAGCCAAGTAATATCCTCTACATGGATGAGTCAGGAAACCCAGACTCTATCAGGATCTGTGACTTTGGGTTTGCCAAGCAACTGAGAGCGGAGAACGGGCTGCTCATGACCCCCTGCTACACAGCCAACTTTGTCGCTCCTGAGGTAGGATCACATTTCAAAGCCTTCAGGAATGAGTGTGTCCTAGGAAGCAGTCCTTCCTCCCACTCTCCCTTTTCCTCGCTGCTTTTACAAGAGGAGCAAGGCAGAAACCAGGCTACTGGCACTTGCACAGCCTCTATTACCATAACTTTCCTATTCCTGGTCTTGTCACAGCAGTTGTTTTTCTCGTGACAGAAGCCGGTGTCTGTCTTGGACTGGTGTACAAATGCTTTGGCTCATTACTGGGATAAATATATTTCTTTCTCTAGCTGCTTCTGATCAGACTGCTTTCCCTCTAATGCACTGCATCAGAACAGGATTAAGGCTTAAGAGGGAAATCTTGATGTCAGGTTGCCCTGATGTCGTGGAGTCTCCTTCTCTAGAGATACCCAAAAGCCATCTGGACACAACCCTGAGTAGTGTGTTCTAGGGGACCCTGCTTGAGCAGGGAGGTTGAACTATATGACCTCCAGTGGTCCCTTCCAACTCTAAGCACTCCATGATTCTGTGATAAGACTGAAAAGAAAAATCCTCACATGAAATCAGTGAGAGCTTTATTGTTGACTTCATTGAGCTAAAGAAACATCTCTCCTCTTGGCCTTTCCTCATACTAACCTGCCGTGTTCTGGGAGATGTAGGAAAGGGATGCTTTCTCATTTTTACAGACAGGGAAATGGAGGAAGACCAAACAGTTTCTCCAAAGCACAGGGGGAGGTGGCAAGTGCTGCTCCATTCATGCAGCCCAGCAGGAGTGTGCTTGGGTCGTACAGCTGTTTAATAGCTTGGGCTCTTTCCTGTATTTGACCCATGACATGTTCATAGCTGCTTCCTCCCAATGAAGGAGCAAGAAGTTAATTTCCTGGGTATTTGCCCATTTTTTGGAGTGATGAAAATCAGAAATTTTAGTACTTGCAATACACTACTACAAATGTGTGTCTTCCTCTGCTTGTTTTGGTCCTTATAAGAAAAAAACAACTATTGTCTTTCAATATCTCATCTGTCCTCGACCATCAAATACCTATGTATCTCAGTTGGTATCATTTAGCAATCTTTTTTTCCTTCTAAGTCTTCTCCATCCAATGTTCATTTGTGTGGTATGTAACTGGGAAAAGAAAAATGGGAGGATCTTTCTGATCCTTTCATGATACCAAAAGTTATAGGAATCACAGCCTTCCAGCATCAGGAGGAGAACTTGTTACATTAAGACCATTTCCAGGGCAGTATAAATTCAAAACAGATATTTTTCAGCAAAAAAATCTTCCATTGCCAAGATAGATTGGTTTGGGGTTTTTATTGCTGTGTGGTTGGGCTCCCATTTTAGAAATGGGAATGAGCTGTTTAAAATTTATCAAAGTACGTTAAAAAAGTTGCATGGCAGCACAGCCATTCAGTTTCTAAACCACAAAAATAATCATGTTTGGAAGCTTTGAAGCACTCTGATTTCCTCCAAGATGCTTAAAATAGGTGTAGCTATTTTTCATGATGGGCTATTTTGTACAGTGTCTGTAATCACAAACATTGCCAGCCCAATGCAGTTTCAGATCAAACTCTTCTGATTTGAACTGAAAGCAGAAATCACACTCCCAGACAGTTGTGATGAGTAAGACAGGTCCTGCTAATGCAGGAGACATTAGAGATTAATTGAAACATTACCAGAACTGGCAGAGAGCTTACATAAGGCCTTAAATGCTTTTACATCTTACCTGTGATATAATGCTGCCCTCCAGCCTAGACTTGACTTTCACGTCCCCTGTCTGAGCCCCACTGTGACGTCTGCCACGTGCTCATGAAACTAATCAAGGAGGCAGAAAGTCAGCTGAGCTGGTGACAAAGAGGGCAGTGACCGAAGCAGGAGGGCATGTTTGCCCACTTGGATCTCCCTTTATTTTGGAAACAGTTAATTTGGAGTTTAGGTGATAGCAAGAGCAAAGATGCAGGCTACCCGCGAGAAAGAGGCACGCTGCCACCTAGTGCGAATTGTGCTGCATGCGGGGAGGGAAGAGCCAGGCTGTTGTCTTTCTGATGCAGTAGGGTGCTTTTGGATAAAGTAGAAATATTTTATTCTGCAGTTTTCCTCCAAAATTCGTGAGGAACTACTGTTTTTTCGTTTGAAATTATGGGATTTTTTATTAGGTTTTGTACCCATTCACATCCCTGCTTGTCACAACTGAGAATCATAACATTGTTAACCCAATAAGTCAAAGCCTGTAGAAATAAAAGGGGGTTGGACAAATATCTGAGCCATTATCAGAACTGGATGAACCCAGGGTATCATTATGTCCAGGATACCCATTATGTCCACAATGTCCTACCATGGTGTGGCACTAAGAACCAGCTCGTGCTGCTATTTCAGATCCCACTGAGTTCGCAAAGTGACCTGAACTCCTTAATTCGGGGTACATTTTTCAGCAACCATTACAGCAGGACACCACTGCATCTTTTGCAAAGCTCTTTCACTGCTTGATCTGCTTCTAAGACACATGCCTGTTACTGTTCCATAACATCTCCTGCCTAGATAAAAAACCAATCTCTTTGGTCAAGGCTTCCCACACTTTCTCCTGTCAGCTCAGTGTTCTTGTTTTAAACACAGTTGCACAGACTTGCTGGAGACATTTTCAAATAGCAGTGACACTAACTGATAATTCACTGGATCTTGTTGTTATCCATGGGGTGAATTAGCTGTTGATAAAGAAGAATTTTCCAGCAAAGCTTTCCCTAGGCACTGGCACAGAGTGAGTGTCCCTGTTACCTAGCAGTGCTCCTGCAAACTGAATGATAATACACAGCAACACCTCACCATCATTTTGGGGTTGTGGAATTACTTGCTTAATACCCTGCTCCACTAAGTATCATCACTTCCCCATTTTTTCTGTCATTTACCTTGGACTTGATTGTCCTTGGTTATTGGAGGAACGCAGTGATGGAGTGATAGTGTAACTTCAAAATGTAAGTTCAAAATGCAATGAGAACAACCACACCAAAAGATAAATGTTGGGTATTCAGTCTCATAGCAAAAAGCAACTGAATTTGTCAAATAACAAGTTTTTCCCATAAAAACTAACATTCCCCCACCCACTCCCATAGAAGGGGAATGAATGCAGGAACTAAGGAAATAGAAACAAATAAAACAGCCAGAAAGCCTATATATGATGTGCAGCAGAGAAAGGCAGAAGCACGATTTTACCAGCTTTGTCAAGAGGCGGAAATGCAGCTTTTCCTCTGGTTTTGTTGTTGTGGGAGACTTTTTGGTTTGTTGGGGTTTTTTTCCAGGTAGCAAATGTTCACTCAGCAGCGTACCTGGCAGATGGTTGCTTTGCCACCCATCATTTATAAAATCTGTTGCGGCAACATTTTCTCAAGCTGTTTTTCCTTAGCAGAATTTGGTCCTTTCTGTGATAGGCTCCAGATAGTTAAATCACTCCTGGGCAACAGGGCTGCAGGTCAGAGAAAGACTTGCTGCATTTGTGCACTCCTTTTTCATGTGCTTTGCAAGAAGATCTATCTACTGGTCCATCAGAAGAGGACAAAACTCTCCTTATGTGTCAGACCTGAATAAACAGAAGGGTAATTTCTTTTAGTGGGCAAGTGGAAGATATGGAGGTGGTCCCTGAGCTTAGCTGGTGACTTCACTTTCACTTGGACCTGCACTGACTCAAATAGGCATTTCTTCTAGTATGCACTAGCATAAATGCCATCTGGACTTTACCTTTACTGCTATACCTTACCATCCTATATTGACATTGAACCTACTGGTCAGATCTCTGCTGAGTACCACGGGTCTTGTTTGCCCCATAGGAAAAGGGGATCAAGTTTTAGTCTGCTATCTGTTAAGCCAATCTAAATGTGGACACTTTTCTTTATACAGAAGTAAGATAAGGGTAAGCCTTTTAGCTTTCTTTGCAGTTGTCATGCATCTTTATTAGTCTGACATTAGACATGCTTTAGTGTGCATCAATTTTCTGTATCAAATTCAGACTGAGCTCAGTTGGAATACTTACCACTGTCATTCAGCCCTATGATGCAACCACAGTGTTCTTGGTGACTTTTATATTAGGAGGATATGTTTAAAAGTATTAATGAGCACTTTTTTTAATGAATCGTTTTAAACCACTGAAATATTGTTCTGCTTTGCTGCATGTTAGATGGTCGTAGAAGCTCCCAGAGTCTCCAACAAACTGCACTCATCTCTTTCAATGTGAAGAGGACAGATGTGCTGGGTTTGAACACTAACCAGCTCATTCCAGCCTGGGCTTCGCCTTGCTCCACAGCACTACTGGACATTTTCATCCCAAGGCAGCCACCTGTTCAAGCCAGATATGCGGTTAAGCCCTGGAAATGTCAGCAGATACAACCACTAATCACTGCTTTTTGTAGATCAGAAGCTAAAAATTCAGGAATGCAGATTAACCTATTTCCATCTCTGTCTTTCCTTCACACAGGTCCTTAAACGGCAAGGTTACGATGCAGCCTGTGACATTTGGAGCTTGGGGATCCTGCTGTACACCATGTTGGCAGGGTGAGTGACGAGGTTCTCCTAGAGCAGCAGTCTCCAGTGGGCTCAGCACTGCAGCACTGATTAAGCCTGAAAGGAGTCACAGATAGAAATAGCAAACTGTCTGCCTCCTGGAGAAGTGTGTTCAGTTGTACGAAGCAAGAAAATAGATGCCAACCTAGAATTAGAATAAGTTTTTCCTAGATTGCATAAATATCTTTGACACTTGACAAATTGTTTGGGTTTGTAACAAAAAGTGCCTGTAAGCAAGCACCAAGATCTAGACTCCTAAAGGGTTCCCTCACCACTTAAGCAGTGTGAAAGTTTTCTATTAGGAGAGGTGCATAGGAGTATGAAGAGCCACATCATGTTCACCTTATCTGTGGAAGGATGTTAATTCATTCCATTAATACATGCATTCTCTTCAGCTTCATTATGCTTCTTTTGTTATTGTTATTGAACTATCTGAGCACCTTTAAAAGCTAAACAAAAAAAACCCACCCAAACGTAGTTTTCAGATGCTATTTGAAAAATACGATTCAGAAAGTAAACTAAGAGATCAGCAAGAATAGGAACAGGCAGCAGAACCTTTTGAGAGGTACTTGGCAAAAATACCCCTACCAATGTGTTGGCTAAAGTTAAATATTAACACAAGAAGATCCAGGGAAAGGCACAGATTGAAATAAGCAGTGAAGGATAGGAATAAGATGTGCTGGGATGATTGGGAAACAAAGTGTGCAAACCCAATCTAGAGTTATCAGGCCCCTGAATTTCATTTCTCAGAGTATGGTATGTGCACATTTATCACACCTAAGTGCAGCTGGCAACTTTTCAGTGACCTCACTAAACTGTTTAATCTGCTTCATGATCATTCAGCTGTGGCAAGATGCTTGGATTAATTCCTAGGTTTTATACAGAAAACAAAGAGTTGGACTCTACCTTTCTGTTATTTGCATCTGTTGCCTTGTGGTTTATGGAAAAGGTGCCGGGGTCTCTATCTCATCTATTTTTGACTACAAATGTGTTCAACATTAGCTGAAATATATTGAAACTTTCTGGGGAAGTCTCCCAGCCTGCTAGGATCTCCAAGAACCTGCTTCTGTTTGGCTAACGCCATAGATTTCAAGTGATACACAGACGGAATCAGTAAAATAAGATTAACACGTTACCCACAGTTACATTTGTTCAGTTGATTATATTGAAAATGCTTCTTTATTAAATGTGAATAAATTCAAATATATTTGAATCAGAAACACAACTTGCACAACTTAGTGGATGTTAAATTTACCAACAGGTGCTATTAACTTGTATCTCACTTTTTCTGCACTTACAAGAGAAAATAAGAGTAACACAAACAGTTGAGAAGTGTTTTTTAGGTGCCACCACTGCATTTATGGATGGTCTTGTCCTTCCTCACTGGAGGAGATTAGTAGGAACTGACTAGTATTAACATCCAGGATTTTTTTCTCCTCCTAGCATCGCTATGAGCAGAGAGGGCTCAGACAGACAGGACTAGAGCACAGGCTTGGGATCCTGTTAATGGGGATCTAGTGATAGACCTCAGAGTTTTTGCCAGTCCTTAACTCCTACTGCATCTTTCCTATTTATAGATTGAAATAACATTACATATCTCTTTGGGCTGAGCTGCTATGAAGTCTGAAATGTTTTTGAAAATGAGAAAATACAGTGTGAGGAATTGAATTTGCTACCAGAAACCAGGTGGAATAGGAAGCTGTGGCCAAACCAAGTGTTTAACAATCTGAAAACCACTCTGGCAGGTTTTCAGGGGAGAAAAGACACATTGGAGGAAAAATATAAAAATCCCAAATACCCACTTCTTCTAAACCTACACAGCTGTTCAGGATTGCAGAGTAAAATTTGGCCTGGTAGATTTTTGTCAGCTGCAAAAACCTTATCTCTTGTCACTTTCTGAAGACAAAAAGTGTACTGTCTGCATGTGACACTGATTTTATAAAGCTTTGGTGCATGTTACTAGTCATTCCTGACTGGCTGGGCCAGGAAGTAGGCTATTGCAGGTCAGTTCTTTTGCCTGAAAGACTGGCACAATATGGTTAACAAAGCATTGCAAAATAAATTAGAAAGGGTTCTTTTTTTCCTTTTTTTCTGTTTAAGATCCTACTTTTTATACTTTAGAATTTTTGTCCTTTCTTGCTATTATCAAGGTACTGCTATTGGCAATAAAGCAGAGTTAAAACAAGAGGTAAACACTTGTCTATTTTTACAAATAATACTTCATTCCTAAAAAATCAGAACAGAACAAAAATTTAAAAAACAATTAAGGAATCAGTATTTTCCTGTATAGAACAATATGAAGAACCACCAGCATATATAGTTTGAGTGAAAATGAAGCAGCAATGCCAGTGGTCCATTCTGGAACCAAATTTCTGTTGTACTCAGTAGCAGCTGACAGTAGAACCTAGAAATCGTATACTTGCAAATTACATTCTTGCTTTCTCTTTTTCCCCCTTGCCCCATAGATTCACTCCTTTTGCAAATGGACCAGACGACACCCCAGAGGAGATTCTGGCCAGGATTGGCAGTGGCAAATATGCTCTGACAGGAGGAAACTGGGATTCAGTATCTGATACTGCAAAGGTCAGTGAACCCTTTCTCAGATTTTCTCTCGAGATTTAAATACCACACAACTCTTTTTTTTGGTGCAACTGCACCAGTGTAGGTTTGTTAATGCCACAAATGTATAGTCTATACGTGAATCACATTTTGCTGCTCAGTTAGCCATGAGCAGGCAGTTTACAAACTAGCCTTTTTAATTCCTGTGCAGTTCACAGTTTAGGCTGCCCATCTATCACAAAGCATGGAAATTCCAGGAGAAAAAACTCATCTGGTACTGAGATTTTTGGGCGTGAAGCTGTGCACTAGTCTGTGAGACAGGTAGATAGGCAGGAAAGTTGGCAAGCTTCCAGTTGCCTGGCGTTAATCAGAAGTTTTGACAGGATTTAAAGATTCTTGTGAGAGATTTCTGTTTCAGCAACTGGTAGTATCCAGTGGAAGAACACTGACACATCCCACCACAAAACTGCAAGCAATCCTAGCAACATATTCATCTTGCAACCAACACCTATCAGCCTCACAATGGATTTTTTTATTGGATTTCGTTTTGAAATCAAAATGTTCAGATGTTGTAGAACTGACCTAATTGAACTTTAGTTGCCTGAATGTTAGATTTCTATTCTAAGTTTCTCTTCATGTAAGCATGCTTCGAGGTCAGTGAGGAGATGCCTCCAGACGGCTTCCTCTCTCTAGGTGGAGTTTATCACTCCTACAAGGTCACCAGTGATTTACACTCATTCAATAAGATTAATACCCTCCACATTATCTTTTGACTGGATTATCAGCTGAGAGTTGAACATTACACCTGAAAATTTTGAAGATAAGACCTAAGACTTAAAGAATATAAAGCCTATCTAAAATGCATCACTCTCTCCATTGGACGTGCTAATGATGACACTGCCACCGGCAAGATCTTAGTAAAACCTGCACTGCTATTAATTACGTTTTCCCTTGTACTGTTTTCTTCCTTTTGAACCCAGGACATTGTGTCTAAGATGCTTCATGTAGACCCTCATCAGCGCCTCACGGCAGTCCAAGTCCTGAGACATCCATGGATAGTGAACAGGGAGTATCTGTCTCAAAACCAACTCAGCAGACAGGATGTTCATCTGGTGAAGGTACCTCCTACACCCTTGCCTCTTCCTTCCTTGCAGAATGAGCTGTCATTTGTGTAAATGGTCTGGAAAGCGATAGCAGAGTTGGGAAGATTTGCCACAGAGGCCAAATTTAATATGGCACTGTATTAACAGCAAAGATCTTTGACTGTCACCTGCTCAGTATTTTTAACTTCAGGCTGCATTGTAATAACCTGGTGGCACATACTGCTACTCACAGCTTTGAATCAGAGACACCCTAGCTCTCTGCCAGCTTAAGTGTTGTTATCGTTTCGTGGAAAATGTGCATGCATGACAGTTTTTTCAGGAGACTGAATAGGGGAAGGGAAAAGCATCAAAGAACTGAATTTCAGCTCAACGTTTTCTCTTTCTTTATTTTACAGGGTGCAATGGCAGCCACTTACTTTGCATTAAACCGAGCACCTCAGGCACCAAGGCTGGAGCCTGTATTGTCCTCCAATCTGGCTCAGCGGCGAGGCATGAAAAGACTTACCTCTACCAGGTTGTAGCAGTACCCCCAAAAGGCCTCCTTGAAAACCCACAGTTTATTATTTGAGAAATTCATCTTTACTTGGCTAGCAGAACTTTTTTGGACAACCTGCACATGAAATTGCCAGAATTAGCAGAAGCCCACGTAAGGCAAAGTTCTCATTTGCTACATCATTTCTTTTACATTCCAGCCAGGGTCCCAAGTTTAACAACTTCACAAACATGTGCCAATTTTGCCAGTAGCTCTGTTTCTTTACTGAGATAAAGCCAAACAAAATAGGTGAGCTCCATTCTTTCCACCCTAGGAAAACTATTTTTGAGTCCATAAGATGTTCCATGGGAACGGTTTTCATTTTGTTTCTCAAGAAAAGCACTTTTTGCTATGAAGAATGCAATTGGGTTTGAATGCTGTTCCAGCACGTGTCACGATGAAGTGACTTGGCTGGTCACCAGTAGACATCTACTGATCTCCACTCACCCCAGGAAGAGTGAAGGCTGCAGAGACAGACGAATAATACCTTATTTGAAACAAGTGCTATACAACATGAGGGAGAGAGAGAGCTGGTGGTGGTGGAAATACCTTCTGTTTTTGAGGAATCTTTTGCACTTTGCCCCTGCCTTCTCTGGAACGAAGCTAGCACCTCTCAAGGAGAGCGTGCCACCAGCCCTGACTTGCTCAAAAGTCTAAGAGGGTGGAAAACTTCTGAGAAATTCAGTCTCCTGAGGAAAAGAATGGGTCTTATGAGACTGTGGGAAAGCATTCATGTAAAGCAATGTGAGTAGGAGCCTGTGGATCAGGCAAGAGAAAGATGTCTGCTCTTGGGCAGAAAGCAGGGAGGACTAGGTGGGGGGGCTGGGGAACCAAACAAGAGGCAGGGAAAGGTGTGGGTGACTTTAAGGACAGTAGGCAAAACGACCCATGGCAGCATGGTGGAGAGTACTGCCAAAGGAAACTAGAGTGCAAGTGGCTGGGAGGCAAACTGGGACTCCCTCTCAAAGCAGGGGACAGTCCCTCTTCGGCAAGTGGTGCAGCAGAGGGTGGGTGGCTGAGCTGCCCAGGAGCCGAGTGGGTCCATGCAGTCGTTCACCCACTCCCTCACCCAGTCTGCTCACTGAGAGCGGTTCTGGCACACCAGTGCCACCCTGGAGCAAGCTAGGCCATTTCCAGTCATTGCTCCCTGTCCTCCCCTGGCTGTTCACCCAAATCTGCCTCCATCACCCAACATTTCATGTCCCTGCCTGGGTGTTCTGCTCTGGCAGAGCTAAACTCCCCACGCCACGTGTGTGCAGAGAGTACCCACTTCTGCAGAGTTCAGCCAACTCTGTTACAAGCTTTAATAATAATAAATTATGAGGAGAAACGGGAGGATGCTTTGCTTTTATATTTATATGAATATGTACATGTGTATTTATATACATATAAAACAAAATTTCTGTACCCTAATACCTGGATTTTCCAGGTCCAGGGAAAGAAAACTTTTGTTGAAATGGTCTCTGCAAAATGGACTTTCTTGTCATTCCCTGGTTTCAAAGAAAGCAAGCAAGGTTTGTGGTGCCGGATGTGAACTATTTTTTTATTCTTTTTCTTACCATCTTGGCTTCTGATGGTCACAAGTTGACCAGGATTCTTCTTTGTACTGCTTTTGTTAATTTTTATTTTCTGAGTGAATTTTGTCACCTCAGATGCTTGTGGGAAAAGCTACTGTGCTGTGTTGGCTTTTTTCTGTTGTGATGGGGGAAAAAAAAAACGAAAAATGTGAACATGGAGCTTCATATGCTAGACATGGTAATTTTTGCTTGCTGGGTAGTTTGTGCATTTTGGTGCTGAACTGGAATTACCAGATCACTGCCTCAGAGTATCCAAGGGAACAAGGGGTTTCATTTGCTATAGGAATATGCTTCCTAAAACTAGCTCTGTTTCAATGTGGACTGAAGTTTGTTTGTTTGCATTAGTCTATTTTTAAATTTAAATTTATTCTTAATAATTTAAACCGATATTTAATGTCCAGGTTTATGTGCTGTGCACAGAGGACAGCTGCAAAGCAGCTCTCCTTGAAGCCCTTTTCTAAAATAAACAACGCTGTGAAACTTCACACGGAGGCTGAATGGGCTGGGACTGATGAGTGCAAATGCCCAAGTGGGTGTCTGTGGTTGTATGCACAGCAGCCCACGTTCCTTCCTCTGGCTAAGCTTGCAAGTGTCCCCCTCAGTGTCAGATTTTTGCTGCCTTTAGAATTTTCTGGTTGTTAGAAGTCTCACATATTTCTGCTAGCAGCAGACTGCGAGGATATCCACTGACAGGGATACCCTGGCTGGTGCAGAATAGCTCTGGCCAGGCGTTGTTTCCCTCGAAGTGACTTCTGTCCTGGAAGGTGGGCATAAGGATGCAAAGAGCAACCTGGAGGAAGAGCTGGATTTTCTGGGGTCCCAGCTGATATGTGCTGTATTAACAAAATGTATTTTTAGTGGTCAGAGTAATTGTATTGTGTTGTATATGGGCAGAAAGAGTGTTGCAAATACTATGTAGTTTTTGTCTCCCTCTGAGATTTCCTGGTCATCTTGCATTGCTTCAGTTTGCTTTCTCTCACAACCACTGGAAAAAGTCTAATTCCCTCTAGATATACTCAGTCCGAATTCTTTGAGCATTTTTTTCAGCTGAGTATTATTGTAGGCCAAGCTTACAGGATGTTGCTCTTCCCAAAGTTTAATGGTTTTAATCTCTTCCTGACTTACTTCTTTCTAGCCCATCAACTATTAACATAGAGACACATATGGACTGATACATCTTAATGCTCATTAATTACTTTATAAGCCTATAAATAACTATAAGCCCATACATATAGTGGGCTTTGTTTATTAAGATTTTGTTGCCAGTGCATGCAGATGTATGCACATACGTGTCTCTGTGTAAATACATGCACAAAAACAGAGCTGTCCCAGCTTGTCTAAATGAGGACAGAAGTGTAGTCAGGGGTTGAGGTGATACTCAGAGAGTTTTGTCTGCGGTGTTCTTTGAATTCTGTCAATGATAGTGATTACTCCGGATGTGGCAAAAAAAGGCCGTGCCCATCCATGGAAGAAACTGTCCCATCCAGCCTCCCCTCTGTCCCAGCTGTGCATCCCTGTGCACTTCCAAGACAGATCAGTCTCCTCTCTGCAGTCTTGCCATGGGAAGTGCTTTTCTGAGGGTTTTCTGACCTGTTTCCGTCAAGTGAGCCCAGTTAAACCATTTCCACTGTCCATTTGCTGATCCAGCTCTCTTGGACTGAAATACAAGAGCCTCCATCAGCAAATCCAAGGGAGGCAGAAGGGGAGGAATGTGTCATTGGCAGTCGTTACTTCAGACTGATAGCACCCACCACTTCCCCCAGCCCAGCTGGATCCAGGACAGGATGCTAGGCTGTGGCCTAATTACTGGTATGGCTGCTTTTATACCAGCATCTCCTTCCTAGACTCCTTGCCACAGGATAGCTCAGCAATAAGCACTTTTTTTTCCTAGGAGAAAACAGAAAAAGGCTTAGCCTCTCTCTTTCTCTCTTTCTATATATATAACCTTAATACACTTTTACTAAATGTTATGTTTACCTCCTGAAAGTCTAAAAATCTCTTTGTATTAGAACATACCATCTTGCAAGTTATTAGTCCATAAAGTGATCTAGTGCCTTAGGCTATTACAAATATTATAGTTACATTTTTGAACCATCAACAAGCACAATGCAATGACTGTCCAAGGCATACCAAAGTGCACCTCTCACAGACATAGTCAGCTCATCCGGAGAGCCACTTGAAAATCAGTCACAGAATGGTTAGGATGGGAAGGGACCTCTGGAGACCTTCTAGTCCAACCCTGTGCTAAAGCAGGTTCACCTAGAGCAGGTTGCAAAGGGTCATATCCATATCCAGACAGGTTTTGTTGTTCAGCTCAGTAGAGGGGAGCCTGCCCAGCAGAGAGGAGGCATTTCCCCACATTTCACAGAGTTAGACCCCACCTCTGCAGCTCCAGGACTTTGAAGAAGCCAAATGGCCCCAGTGAAGACTATCATGGGAAGCGTTACCCCAGTTCCTACACAGCACCACAGCTTGGGTATATGGCAGAGGTATAGGAGATGCTGCTGAAAGGGAGAGCTGACCCCTGCTCCCAGCCCTCCTGAATTTCCACTTGTTTAAAATCTGTTTAATTTTCTCTAAGCAAGTTTTAACAGCAGATAACATTTGTAAAGCCTGACTATTTCAGCAAGTGACAAGTGACCTGCATAGACACTTTGTAATTAATCTCTACCTTTGAAAAAAAAGTCCTTCTGAGAATAGATTCTGGTTTGATTCTCCAGAAAATCATCTTCAGCAGCTTCCTGAGAGCCCAGGGTGCTGGGGATAGCCCAAGCACAGAGAGCTGAGTGAAGCACATCTTGTGTGACATGACATCATGACATCACATTGTGTGTCACACTCTTACAAAGTACAGATGGTCTGTCCCTGGGCTTCATCTAACTCTGGATGCAATACCGGGCTCTCTTTTCAGCCAGACTCTTTCAGCTCTCTCTAACAACTTGTACCCAGCTCCAGTACCTCTGAATACATCCAAACCTTGGTCAAGTCTACAATTGCTGCATGTCTGTGATACGAATTATGACAGGGCTTGGATCATCCCCTAAGCCATGGATGGCACAAAGGTTTCTTTTGCTGTTGGTGTACTGAGCTTATGCCAGCATATGCAAGTGCTGACACTAAAAAAAGCAGGCAGTCTTTCTTTCTCTTGACCTCATCTGCTCATCTTGTCCTTTCACACCTCCCTTATCCAGGTCACCATGGGGCAAAGCAAATGTTAGTGCGTCAGAACAAATGGCTGGGGACAGCAGGAAGGCAACAGCATCTGTTTTGCCAACAGTGCTGTCAACACACTGGAGTGGCTACAAGTTCAGTGTCACCTCTGTCCCTCTGTTTCTGACTTAGGCTGAGCAGAGCCCAGGTGTGGCTCAGAGTCAGGGCGATAAATGATGTGAAGTTTGTACAGCAGCAGATTCCCTGTGCCAAGCCACGTGCACAGAGAGGGAGGACAAGTCCAGGCTTCTGAAAATCGGCCACAAGTTCATATAAACTCCCTGTAACCAGAAGGTGTAGGGCCGCAGATGGCATGTCATGGGGAAATAATGTTGACTGTATGTATTTTTGTCACCATTCACTTAATAAAAAAGATAGGAAAACACCCCACGGTTTGTTTTTAAATCATCCATTTTTACAGAGGGAATTCTTGATTTTGTGGAGTGCTACAGCTTTCTCGATCCCTAGAAGGAGTAAGGCAGACAAACATGGAAGATACAGCAGATTACTGTAGCAGAAAATATATCATGGCTTTCACTGGAAAATTATTTTCAGGCAGGTGTTTTGAAGCTCCATCTTAGGATGTGTGTATCAGAAATGCCAAAGCAAATATTTAGAAGCAAAGTTCTCTTGTTGAACATCCAGAGATGACACCTTTAAGCAAGAGCCACGTGAGCACCAGGTTCACATATCTGAATCCTAAAAGACAGGCAAGCAGCAGAACCCCCCAGATATTCCTTACATTAAAATAAAAGGGCCTAAAATTATGTTAATAAGATGCTTTAGTATGGTTCATTAAAAAAAAAGTAAAAAGCAAAATGTGCAAGCCCATTTTTCTTTTCTTTATTTGAAGAGTACATCATTTTCCTTTAGAAGTGTGCATTCTTACCTCCTAGCTGACCCTGCTCCTGAAATCTTGTGTTGCCTGAAAACATTGCAGCTAAGCTGTTTCTGGTACCTCAGTTCCTGTGTGAACACAGTCCCACACTCTTCCCTCCACATCTGCCCACAGCAGACACAAGCAACAACCGCGCACCCTCTCCTATTCTGAAAGTTAGCAAAAACATGAGAGTTTAAACTCAGAAGATAAAGTGAAGTTAAAAGTAAGGTTCTCAGTGTGTCCAGAACTAAAACTTTCAGTATTTAGGTGAAGAGTGAATTGAAGTCTGTGCAGAACAAGAATGTTACGGAGTAAATGAAGTCACAGTAGTCCTTAGAGCCAAATTTTAGCTAAAATCTTTTCATAGATTTCTGTGAGCCTAGACCTTGCATTTCCAGGTGCAACTAGCTGATAACACATGTATGTCAGTCAGCTAACCAGGCATCTGATCATGCATGTCATCACAAGGCTTGCACATGGAAACGTTTTGCAGCCCCAAGTTTAGAGTCTAAAATTAAGAATTTGGCCCTTTTCATCATTCTATATTGTGTAAACCATAATGTTCAGTGTTGAACTGTACAACCACTGCTTCTTGCTTTGGTATACATAGTTACAGAGTCAACTTGAGCTCCATTATGTCTCCTAAATGGATGTTACAGACATATTTTTCAGAGACACTGTAGCCTGAAAGGAAAACGAGGAAAATGCATGCCCTCTTTGATAAAGGCAAATTTTGAAAGGAGAGACTGGAAATATGCATTTGAAGTGCAGAAAATGAAAACCAGTTGTTAAAAGATGGCTTCTGATTTGCTACTCAGAGCCAAATCTTGCCGCCTTTGCTCCTGTGTTAATTCCTTAATCCATATGCACCTTCAGTTACCCTAGTGGGAGAGCTTGGAGTAGAGTCCTCTTTCCTGTCGCAGTAGTAGAGTCTGGCCATTAGGTGATGATGTGTGTAAGGGATTTACTTGGGTAGTATTAAATTAATTTGACAAAATATGAACCATGATCTAGCACTTTGTTTACAGGCTCCATATTCATGTTTACAAAATGATGATTTCTGAGGCTCACGCTTTTTACGTTTCCTGTATGAAAAGGGCAGCCAGTGTACAGATATTTGTTATGTTTACCAGCGTTTCTGGACAGATTTTTTTTATAGTACATGGTTTTATGAAGTGTAATATTTTTATAGCAGAATGATGATCTTTGGACTTTCTATATTGTTACCTACAATTGTTTGCAAACAAGCTCTTTGCTCCCTTTTTTCTGTGCACTGTATCCCATGTTGCTGCTGCTAATGTTGCTGGCCTCAGCTGCTGCTGCCCCACCGTGACGTGGGCTGATGGTATTGTGAAACTGTGCAAACTAACTTCAGAGAGCTGTGATTGTGCTGAAGGGCTGGCTGCATGCTGAGTTCCTCCTGGCAGGAGGGATGGGGAGCTCAACCCTACCAAGGAAAGAGTTTACTGTGGATGGCCCCCAAGGAGAAGCCTCAGTGCTCACCTTTGTCTGTATTCTGCCATTTTGGTTTGGCATGCCCATCATTTCCTTTCTTTATAAAGAAATAAAAAGGAAAGAAAAACAAAAAGGATCCTGCTTGTTTTTGCATAATTCCCTTCCAGTCCCCAAGCACTGGCCATGTTTGAATGCTGTGTGTTGGTCACAGTAAAAGCACACAGTTACCTATTCAAGTTATACCTGGAGCTGTTGTCTCTGTGCACCCTGAAGACTCAAACCTCTGCTTTGGGAAGCAAAAAGTAAGCCTTTAACCCCTAGACTGAGACAGTTCACCCACTAGACAAATTTAGGATTTCAGTGCCAGACAAATTAGTGCTTTCACACAAGCTGCCTCAGCATGAATTTTCCTTGACCCCTTAAGATCTTCCAAGGTATCATTCCTCTGGAAACTGCCAATCGCTGGCAAGCAGCCTGCATAGCCTTTTCTGCTTGCTGAACTTACTAGTGACCACAAAAGCAACATCAACCTCTCCTACTTTGAGGGATTGGTTCTGCTTCCCTGGCATCACCATATCTGAGCCTGCACACAGTTACACTGGCATTCACATCTGGATTGTCATCAGACCTGGCAGCATCACAAAGGTGGTGAGCCTGGCTCAGCTTCCTTGCAGGAACAGCATGTGGTACCAGATATGGAGAAACAGCACGTGTTTTAGGTCCAAGCAAGCATAACCAAGCGAACTTGGCCTTCAAGAGTGTTATTCATAGGATTTCTGCTGTGACCGTAGGTGGTCTCATGCCTTCGTTCTCCTGCCAGCTGCTCCTGTCCTACTCCCACTTCTGTCCTTCCTTTCTTTTCTCTGTTCATGAAAGAAATTTCTGATGCTTCAGTCCTCATGGGCGTTCATCCCTGGGACATACATGTCCCTCCCCATCCTCTTCCTCTGCACCCCAGCACCTACCATGAGCTATTCCACCCTTCCCTTACCAAGTTTCCATCCCACAGGTCAACCTTGCGGCTTTTACAGCCTCTTCTAGTGGGCAGGCCAGTGAGTCCTGTACACCTGTCTTTATAGACCCAGTCATTAAAAAAGGAAGCTTCTCTGGAGAACCATGATCATATACAAGGACATCCAAATAGGAAAACTGAAGATGGAAAAAACCCCCGAACCAATCCAGACTTTCTCTTCCATTCCCTCTTCTAATTCCTCTTTTAATATGACCATGATCAGGAATGAGCCAAGTTCAGCCACTGTTGGACATACGTAACTTTTCAGAGGACCTGGTTAGGAAGCCCTAGGTCATGCCAGGCCCTGGGCAGGCAGACATGAGTCTTCCCCTCCAATGCTAGAAAATGAATAAATTAGTTGTCTAAGAGGAAGGCTTTCCAGAATATAATCAAGTGCCTGATCAAGACACAGCCCTTTTAGGAAATCTGCATTGGCAACCATCTTAAACCCTCTGCACTTACTGAGAATTTTTTTTCACCTTGAATGGAGAGGAACACATTTGTTTAAAATTAAAAATAAAACAACCCAACCAGTAGCCAACAACTCCCCTCCCACTCATAATTTTGCTCTTTAGTCAATATTCATTTCTTTTTTGTATTTTCCCCCTCCTTTATCCCATCCCAGTTTGCTTCATCCCCTTTTCATGTCCCACAATAGTGTACCATGAGAACTTTCCTGAGGCTCAGAAAGTCCTGTTATATGCCTGAACAGCATCGTGTTCAAGGGCAGCACAACTGCTGGCTGAGCCCCTTGGGCACTACAGCAAGGCAAACAACAGGCAGTAACAATAACAACTAATGTCTGAAGACCACAGGACGCAAAGATTTTGCATTAAAAGCTGTGAAGAAGAGCTGAAGACAAGGATTTTTGGCTATGTCTGGCTTTTCAGATTACTCACGTGTAACTTCCGTGCACTGGCTGTTAAATATGCCATACTCCAACTGTCTGGAGGCAAGATGGAAGAAGGGATTATCTCTCCATTCATCTAGATGGACTGCAGCTCTCACTGTTTTCTAAACAACCAAAGCTGGCCTGAGATCAATTCCATTTTTTGTTGAGGAAATTAGTTTATTAAGAGGCTAGTGACTCACCATCTGTGGTAAGCCTGTGCATTGTTTTGGCTTGGCAGGCTCCTGCCTAATTGATTCTTCCTGTCCTTCAGGTTCTGTGGTCACTGGTAAAAATAGCTGCAGCTGTAAAGCCTAACACTTTCCCTACTGTAGAATTTCACAGCTCCAGTTTTAATGACAGTCTCCTTGCTAAGGCATGCAAACAAAGACTCAGTGATTTCCAGTGCATTTACCCAGACTTTCTAATTGTCAAGTTATTGTCTGGGCTTTTGTCCCTATTGTAAATTCTGTTACAATCAGTTATTTACTTTATTTATTCATTTATTTATTTCACCTGTTGGTACTAAAACAATAAACCCTTTAGGAACACCAGCTGTTAAAATGGAGCTTTAAACACAGAGAACAGAAACAACCTGCCCTTCACTTCAGAAAAGTGACAAGAGTGACCCATCAGCTTTTAGCAACTTTTGGCAGTGCTGATGTTTTGCTATCAGGTTCCTGCTGCCATCAGTCACACTCTTGAGCAGAGCTGCACATCAATTACAAGGCTGCAGTCTTTCTGTTGGGTCTGTGGACTAATACATGCAGGTAAAAATTTTGTCCAGGAATGAATAACATGCTCCTTCATGTGTGGATGGGTGGGAATAAAGTGGAATACACAGCTGAGATGTATGCATGCCTTTGGCCCAGCGAAAAAGAAGTGCATGTTCAACTAAGCAAAGGTGAGGATTCTTTATTCTGCAATTCAGCTGCAAATTGTTATTACTCTTCCAAGCCCAGGAACGACAGCAGCTTTCTGAGAAGCTCATGTCAGATATCCAACATGCAAACTCACACAACTTGCACAATTCCCGGTTCTAAGGAGTCTCTTAAGTTGCTTCATGTTCTTCTACCACCAGATGGTCTATGAGGAAAAATACAGTGTTTGTGTTTGAACCAGGGTAAGTTGTATATTATTATGTCCACCAACACATGCAAAAATCATTGGTCAGTGATCTTTAAACTTGGTATGTTTTTCTACTGGTTAATAGCCATTGAAGTCAAAAATACCCTCATTGTGATGCAGTCAACATGTAAAGCCTCAGCCTAAAGCAGCCTGAGTGACTCCCTCAATCACAGAAGCTTTCTTCCAGATTATGTTTCATTAAGTAGAATGCCTAACTAGGGAAGATCCATTGCCATTGGCCATATCCTATGCTTAAATGCCAGTGCTTCAGTTTTCTCAAAACTTTCAGTCATATCATCAATAAGTACTTGATGCTCTTAAAAATCAATCTGTAAGAATTACAAGAAAAACCTCACCATTGTAACTGGAAGCTTCATCCCTGGCTTCTAAAGGAAATCGGAAGAAGAGATTAGGCAGTACATGTTAAAAGTAAGAAAATGTCATGCAAACCCCACCATTCAGGCCTCAAGTGTAATTTTTAAAATGGCACCAACTAGTATCACTTTAATATATTTAAACAGTCCAGAGTTCAGAATCAGGAAAAAAAAAACCTAAAATGCCTGCCATGGAAATTATTAAAGACCCTGATCTGTTTAGTTTAGCCTGGAGATGGCTGAGAGGTCACTTGACTATAGGAATCTTCACAAGGAGAAAAATCCCATGTTTTGGAAGCACAGAGAGACAGACCAAAGAACAAAACCAGGCAAATTTCTGTGAGCAAAAATCACGAAGCTGCAGAATGGAAATAAGGTGGCTGTAGTTTTAAAAGTGAGGCTGTTATTCATTGGAATAAAATCATCAAAAGAGAAAAGGGGTTTGCCGTTCCATTTGTATCATTTTTAGTAGTATCCCTTAGCAGACAAAAGGTTAGTGCAGAAGCAAGTGGATGACTTCAATAGCCTGCAGTAATCTGGAAATCAATTTAAATGCTGTAATGGTCTCTTTGGGCCTCAAAAATGACATGCATTCATACCACCCTACCACAAGCAGTTGGCACTGAATGAGCAGATCAGGTTTCATAGGATTGATGGATGAACTCTAAAGATTAATTCAAAGATTTTTAGGCCACAACCAACAGGAACAATCAACTTTCTCTGTTTAAATCTGTATCTTTACTATGGTCCATGTGGAGAATATTTGCTGTCTTTGACAATATAGAATATTGCTCTATGATTCTGTGATATTTATGACTTGCTATAATGTTAATTTAGAACAGCCTGTTCCATACCGTGGGTGCAATATGGTTAAAACCTGTAGCAAGACTGGGTAAATGGTGTTCCCCAAACATAGTAAAAAACTCACTGCCTTAAAATACAAATAAATTACAATAGCCTTAATAGTGCACTAATCCCATGAACCACAGGAGGGCCTTAAAGAAGTAGATATCAAACATGAGTGAAACCTTCCAGAACAAAGAGATAAATAAGGCTTTAATATCAAATAAGCTCTCCGATTAGAATTAAGCTATTTAAAAGAGAGTGAAAATTAGACCACAAACTCTTGAATTCCTTAATTGCCAAGGCCTGGAGCTGAGTGACAACTTGTGAACTGACTGGCTTTATGCAGCTTCTGAACATGTATGAGATGTACACTAAGAGAGAGGCTGCAAAATTCTAATCACAGTAACCTGGATATTAAAAAAAAAATAAAAACAAAGAAGAGAAAACAAGGATGGAAGGAAGAAAGGAAATAAATTATCGAATAACAAATGCAAATGCTGTTCATAGTAATGTATAGCAACTGTTAAAGAAGGTAATTCTCCAGGGAAAATACTACCCCACTCCTCTCCTCAGCTTCAAGATGGTGAATATTAGAAATTCCCAGAAGAAATGGTTTTTGGTAAACCTAAACACTAAGGATAACATCTAGGGAGACTTTTTCCAACTCTGTGACAAACACTGCTGTAGCAGCCTCCTTGAAGAAAGATGTGGCAGAAATTTGTGCAGAGCAGCCACTCAGTATGGAAGTGCTGCACAGCCATCCCCATCAGGGCACCCTCCTGCAAAGTGACAGTCCCTCTTTTAGTCCAAAGAGCATTAAAAAAGCCTACACTGTTGCAAGCTTGCACTATGCTCCCAGGAGGTGGCTGTGTGGGTCTGACCAACACCAGTTTAAGGAAGGAGCTGATGGGGTTCCCTGCTCTGATCTGCAGCACCCTTAGCAAGTACTGGGATCACAGGGTTTCCACATGATGCAGAGATCATGCTCCTACTGCCTCCTCCTGAGCTTTCAGAGGATAGAGGGAACTGCCTTCAGCAGGTTATTAAATGGTACTTCTGCACAGCCTTCAAGAGGGACACTGAGCAAGAAAGCAGCACTGAAGTCACAGAGCAGGGGTCACAGTAAGGGCATTAATCTACTCCAAATTTCTTCTTGGTTTGGTTTTGTTGAGGTTCCTGCTATATGTGAAAGGTTTGACTTCCAATTTGAAAGGACTAACACTCCCTCTGCATGCAGGGCAGACACTACCATCCAGTCCAGGTGCCAAGGATCAGTAGCTTTTGGATACAGGCTCTTGTATTTAATTTATAAGGTGCTTGGTCTGAAAAACAAGATATGTCTTGCAAAAAACAAGATAGTCCTTGTGAACTGAAGCTGTACCATCACCAGGCAATATTAATGTTTATTGAAAAGATCAATACCGATACAAAAGATGAACTCAGACATTTGTGAGACTAAAGAAAGATTTAAAAGAAAGAAAGATTTAAAATCTTTCTAATAAGAAAAGATCCTCTCTACTTAGTTTGGAGGTTGTCTGTAACCACCCAACTCAATTTGGCACATGCACATTTGAGTACAAGTGTAAAATGCATCCATTTTTTTTAAGTATACACACTTGAATATCTACCCTTTTTTTGTCTGTTAGGCCTTGTGCAAACCTAAATGACTCTGTGTTGAGTCCTGAATGAATTTGTAGAAGTCCACTACAACCTATTGTTTATTTCACTTTGACCCCAGTAGCTTTGGAAAGGACTTTGGCATGTTTACCTTCAAGTTACTCATCATGCATGCAGGTGGTTTGTTTATGCACTGTAGTCTACTGAAATTTCCCCCTTCTCTTTGAGTTAAAGAGGCCAAAGGTGATGTCAGGGTCCCTATCTGGATACACATCACCAATTGAAAGACCTTTGGCTTCCTCTGGTAAGTCAGGGTTGTCCTAGATACCATCCTGCTCTCACATTTCTCCAGTGAGCAAGAGAAATGTCAGTCCATCACGAGAAAAATTGACCCTAAGTTTAACACTGCTGAGGATGCTGTAACTAGACTGAAATGAGCTCTGGTGTAATCATGTATTTCTGTCTCAAACATTTTCTTTTTTTCCCCTAGAATAAGCCTACCAAAATTTATGTTCAAGGTTTTCCAGTGGCAGTAGTTTAGGTGGTTGCTCTTTAACTGGGGAAGGGCTGGAAGAGGCGAAAAGCACAGAATTGTACTTTTCTGTCAGGAATGATCCCTGCTCCTGGCCATCCTCCAGCCTCACCTGGCTTGTTTAGGCTGATGAGAGCCAAGTACCAGGAAAGAACATTTGGTAAGTGAATTTATTAGTAGTGAAACATGCCAGAAACCTATATTTTTATCATGTTCTTCTAAATTTATACTTATTCAGCTCAATAAAGACCTATGAATCCTGAGGAAAAGTTTACATAACTAAAGTGATGGTCATTATTTACCAGTGTCTCTCAACTTTGACACCTCACTTTCTGCCATCAGTCAGAATCCTGACTTTATCCTTTTCCTTATAATCAGTGGGATGTTTGTATGGATAAAGCACTTTAAGAAGGACATATGAAGCTTGGGAGAAAATCAGTGACTAAGTTTCTTCATGAAGTACAAGTGTTTCAGCACACACTTTGCTAGGCAGCAATAGAGGAAGCAACTCTCACAACCTTAGCACATTATTGATACATTCTCCTCAGAAACTGGAAGTCGTTTTTAAAATTAGAATTGAAAAGTATTTCTACTTTTTTTTTTTAAATCCTATTGGATTCATCACCAAGGCAGGTTTTCCATGATGAGGAAAACAACTCTACTTTGCAGCCAGGTTTGACACTGCTGGGAGATGCAGCCTGCCAAGCATCACCAGCCCTCCTGTTCTGCTCCTCTGGACATGATAATTATAGTAATGAAGTGATTATAAGTCATTTAACTCTAACAGAAGTTTCCTTAACTGACTGAAGGAGGAGAATTTTGCCAGTCAGTGTTACAAGAAGAGGCTCTCTTACCCCAGCTGAACTGTTTTAGCAGTATGAAGTACAGAGTGCACCTGACTGAACAAGGAGCCCTCATCCCTTCCTTCCCAAACACAAGATAATCATCCACAACTGCTTCAGGGATACCAGTAATGCAGTGGTGTGGTCCAAGAAACAGCAGTTTGGTGCTTCTTCTCATATGGAAGTGGGCACATGACTATTAAAAATGACAATTTATTATAACTACTTCTTAAGAAAAGAGAATTTTTCAAGTTAAGAAACAAAGACAGTTTTACAGGTCCATTTATTAAATAGTAATCAATATACCCGTGAAGCCCAGTATCTCTATCCACATTACTAACTGCAAGTATAAATACCTTGTGAATAAACCCATTAATCAGATTTTTCCCCGTGTTGTAAAACCTGATTTCTTCTAAACAACCCTAGCAATATAGCTTCATATTTAAAAATGGAATCTAAAATTTTCTAATTTGAAGCATTATTATATATGAGTAAACTGCAAGATGAGCTTCAGCCAGAAAAGATTGTAGAATACAGTATCAGTCTTCATGCCAGTAAAATACACATCAATATAGCCATCACCGCTACACACATTTCAGCATGAAGTTGGCTTAAGCAATTTCAGCTGCAATTTTGTCTGTCTTTTTTACCATGTGTGACTAATTGAGGACTCAAAGCAGCCTCATCACATAAAGGCCCCATCCTCCAGCTGCCCGAAGGCTCTGCTGCACTGCACATGTGCGGTGCTATTTGTGCAGGGTGCCTCCTTCATCTACAGCCAGCTTTTAGGAAGAAAAATTCCCAGGAGAAAACTTGTCCTTAAGAATAGTTGTACTGTAAGTAGGGGAAGATACTGTTTGATGGTGCTTTTTAGTTTGTTTCGGGTTGGTTTGGGGTATTTCTCACCCCTCACACGAGATTTGACGCTGGCAGTCAGCCCAGCAGTGGGGAGCTGCCCTACCCTTGAGCAGCAGCCACCAGCCCTCCAGGCTGCTTCCCAGCCATGGAGAAAACAAAGTTTCACCACAAACCCAGCTGCCTCTCTGCCAGAGTGTTGTACTCTGCTTTCTTGTGTCAATACAATTTTGAACGTTACAGGTTTTCACAGCACAGGACTAGCTGTTTTCTATGCACACATGATGTAGACCAGAGCCTAGAGCTTGCATGGTTTCTGCCTACAGAGTTTGCAGTAACAGGAATAACCATGCTAATAAAAGCTTCAAATATTCAGACCCACCCAACTGTAATCTAATCATGACAGACAGGTCTTTTTGCGTGTAAGGCAGGGGAAAGCAGTGATAATTGCAACAACTGTCTGAAATGCTTGTCTTCTGTGCTGACAAAACACTTTCATTTTTCTTTGTTATAGGTAGCACCCTTGCTTCAGTTCCTGCTGTCCAGCTGTTGCTTGGCTTGCCTACAGTCATTGTTAATCAAAATTGCTGCTAATTTTCCAATAATTACATCTTGGCAATCCAAATTTTTTTCCAGATCCATTCTGCATCTTTTCTACTTTTCACTTCTTGACTCTGTCCTTTGCAATATCCACATCATAGTGTTCCTTTGGCCATTCACAGAGGAGAGTCTTTTTCTTGTGGTTTTGTAATTACACCATTGTCTTATTTGCAGGTCCTCAGCTGGAAATATATGTTTTATTTTGCTGTTTGATCCTGCTCCAGATCCAGCTGAGAACTGCGGATAATGAAATGCCTTTACCTCCACAATGTACTAATTTATCCCAATTAATCAGGTTTCACATAGAAACTATGGATCTCTCAAATTATATATGCTGATTTTGTGCCATAGTGTGCCAGCTCCAGTCAGTCACAGCGAGAACTGTTACCTGCTAGAAGCTGTAGCTATATTTTTTCAGCACTAAGTATTTCTGCATTTCCGAAAATGTTTTCTAAAATGAAATACAGCTTCTTCTTGAGTGATTTAGTTGCTAAGCATTTATTTCAGTTTTCTTTAGACTAATACTAAAGTCATATTTCTCCTAGGATGTCTTCGCAAACATGTCAGCACTGACCATGCATTTTACAGATGTTATTGTTTCTCTAAGACAGCCTCCCTTCTTGGCGTTCTCAGGTGTTCAATCTACTTAGTTACTGCTGTGTGCTCCACATGGAATGAAACTGCTCTAGCATCATGCCAGCATGTGGGATAATGTTTCTGTAATCAAAGATGTAAAGACATAATGCAAGTGTCACATCAAGCTGTGCTTTTGCTTGGCTCAATTTGAGATTGCAGCTGATTAAATGTCATACTCAGTGGCCCTAGTCAATCTCGTCTACCTACCACGTGATTTCTGTTCACTTTAATGAACAGGTACTTACGAACAGGTCTAGGAAGACTTTCCAAGCAATGTATCTTTTCTTCATATTTTTCTGCAACTTTGGAGCTACCATAGCAGGAAATATTAGCTAGTTTAGTCCTGAAGTCCCAGTTTCTTGAACAACTTGTTTAATTTTTGTTCCCTTATCTGTCAAGCAACATTCCAAATAATGATTTCTTTCAATTCTTTTCATAGATGGGAAGAGGCACCATCATTTTCCCCCGAAGATGTTTGTTAAGAATTTTATCAGATACATCCTTTAGGACTGATTTTATTGTCAGAAGCTTAACTACTGCATAGCATTAGCAGATTGCTCTGCAATGTCCATAACACATTTTTCTTCCCTGATTTTATTGCCAGGCAGGTAGTACACTCCTTTTTCCCACGTGCCACCATGCATGTGCCTGCAAAGGCATGTCAAGAGGAAGACAGAAGATGCCTGAAAAGGAGAAATATTCCAGACTGTTTTACTCAGCAGCTGGATCTGCATCCATTGAGGTCAAGAAGTGCTAATTCCTCAGGTGCAGTTCTGAGATGAGGAGAACAGGAACAGCCATATGTCCCCTCCACCTAAGAGGATTGCCCCTGACACACCCACACACAGAAACGGGGAATGTGGGATACAGAGACTCCCTTATCAGGGAGACACAGTATTCATTTGCTTAACAGCCCAATCATCCAACAGCTCACCTCCTCACAGAGGCAAAATTTAAGATACTACCAAATATTATTAAAGCTCATCCAGCCCTGGCTACCTTATGAATGTGTCCTTGTGGGCAAAAACACCAGCACTAGGTGCACTAGCACTGAAGACTTGTTGAGCCAACAATGGAGGAGCCAGGGATGCTCTGCTCCATCCCCCCAGCTGCAGGCAGCAGTTCAGGAGAGCAGATGTGTGCTGGCAACGAGGGATGATGAGCTGCAGAAATGCTGTCTACAGAAAGCCTCTGTTATTAGAGTATCCCATGCAGAGTAACTGCTTGCCAATCCTAGAGTCTACCTGCTGAAAACAGAAGGGAATTCAAGCACGCCGGCTTGCAAGTCTAGGGAGGAGAAGTTTAAGGTTAATGACAAACAGTAACAGAAGTCAGTGAGTTAAAAATGTAGTGACCTGTCCAAAGGCTGAGGGAAAATAAGGAGCCTGGACAGGTTAATAAACTTCAGAAGTATCTCCTTGCAAAGATCAGAAGTACAACGCTAACAGGAAACAAATGAAAGCAATGAGAATTCCAGGAAATGTCAGATAGGGTATTTGTGAAGATAACCTAAGGGATAAAAGATTGCAGGAGGCCTGTCTGTTTGAAAACCAAACCAGCTACTTACCTGTTTGGATTACAAGAAACATGGGAGCCATCCTTTGACATAAATGGCTTGTGTTATTCACAAGCACACAATGACCTAAAAATCAAAAGGGAACATGCAGTAAATAGCCAAAAGGACAGATGAAAATAAAGAAATGGTGTCAGCTTGCAGGTAACAGAATCAGAAAGGTTGAGCTATGAAATCAGTTTCAACTATCATGGGACATAAAAGACAGTTAAAGGAGTTTGATAAAAGCATTAGAAATTAAAATAAGACAAAGGAAGTTGCAGTCACTAAATAATGCAGAAAGAGTCCATGACAGATAAAAGCAGGAATATGGTAATAATAACTCAAAAAAGGTATAAATTTAGTGGGGAAAAAAATAGAAAGAAGCGTAGTTCAGACCAGGAAAAAAACAGGTGGAATATTTTTTAGAAAAAAGATGTGTGGGAAAACCTAATGAAACTTGCTCTGAAGTCCATCAGGCCCTCACAGAAGCAACTTGAGATGATCAATGATTTCCCTCTGGGTCATAGAGGACAGGGCAGTCCTGCACTGGAGAAGAGCACATGTCTGAAGAGAAGGGGTTACCAACAACCTGGCAAATTATTAGTCAAATGGCCTAATTCTGATATTAAAAAATCCAAACAAAAAAACCAACCAAACAAACAAAAAAACCCCCACCCAAAAATCCAAAGAAAAACCTGCTAGAATAATTTATTAAACTACCAGTTAATGTTCAGTCAGGGAACAACATACTCAAAAGTACTCCCAACACAGACTTGTCAAGAGCAACTCATGTCAAATCCAATCTAATTTCTCTACTGAACAGGCTAAAAGGAGTAAAAGAAAAGCTATGAATATGATACATTAAGGGGATCTTTTGAATGGTTTTTGATATCCTTACAAGAAACCTAAAACCAGTATGCAAATAAATGCACTATAAATACAAACAGAACAAAAGCAAAGTTCAAATCCTTGCTAGCTGGTTTTGTTGTGTAACTGGTAGAGCCTGTCACATGGGACAGCTTTCTTCTGGACACGTTTCAAGTTAATGATTTTTCCATTAACTACTTTTAAAAAAAAAAATGAGATACTCTCAAAATTGTGGAAGGGTACTGCACTGGTGGTGAGGCTTTGACTGAGACATGGCAACCCTTGACTCTGCCTTAAGAAAACTGTAAACACAGATGGAGTAGGTAAAATGTTAAAAAATGTAATAAGCATGGCCTGTGAAAAAATGCTAAAAGAACTTGTTTGTTCCAGGAAGAAAAACTAAAGAACAATGCCTTCCAGTGCAGACAGATTATTTTGCTCCATACATGGAGTTAAGAAAAAAAAAACTTACAAGTTTTCAGTAAAGGAGAATAAGGCTACATTTTTAGCCTAATTAAGTAAGGCTAAAAATGCATTCTATAACTGTAGCTGTAATATTAATAACTAAGCCTGGCCATGTATAATATGTGGAATCCTACCACATGAGAATTTTGTTTGAACATACAGGACTGATTTCCATAGACCTTCCTTCTGTCAGTGCATGTCGAATCAACTGGAATAAATGATTCTTTGAGACCTCGTTCAGACTTACATTGGTACTTTTAAATAGGAGTCTAAATAGTCCACAGAAATATACTAGGCTACATTTTGGCTTTTCAAAATGCAATATACCATGGCGTATAACTCTTCCACTCACACAGCAAAGCTGGGGGTGGTTGTGGGGTGTAGTATCATCTGCTGAATATATATAGAAAAAGGAGAGGTTACCCAATGCTTTTCCTCAAACCTGCTGTTCTACAAGCAAGCAATAGGGAGAGAAGGGTGAAGAGAGTTTTGTTGTTGGGGCTTTTTTGTACAGTTTTTGGGTTTGGGGGGTTTGGTGTGCCGTGTGTGTGTGTATTGTGGTGGGGTTTTTTTTATTATTTTTTTGGTTTGGTTTGGTTTTTTTTAATCCGAGATCCTGCAGGGAAGAGGAGAACAGAAGGAAATGAAGCAGCCATCACGTCTAGAGCTTCTTGCCGCGCGTAGCTGTGCCCCAGGCTGCACTCTCAGCCCAGCTCTGGACTGTAAAAACTGAGGCTGCAAGTCTTTAGAAAGCACAGAAGATAAACATCCATTTTCACTATCTCTAGTGCACTGAGCAAACATAAAAGAATTTGTTTGTATGGCCCAAATTTTCTAGATATAGTATTAGCAAGGTTAGAGTTTATCTTTCCTTGTACATAAATAACCTCTACTGAGGTATGAAACAGAAAGTGCTGGTGAGAGACAGGATCTTAGAACATTTCAAGTAAAATTATTGAAGCAATCATCACAGAATCACACGATAGCTGGGGTTGGAGGGGACCTCTGGAGATCATCTAGTACAACCCCTCTGCCAAAGCAGGGTCACCCAGAGCAGGTGACACAGGGACGCCTCCAGGTCGGTTTGGAATGTCTCCAAAGGGAGACTCCACCTCCTCCCCAGCAGCTGTTCCCGAGCTTCGCACCCTCCTGTGTCCCCGGACCCCTCCCGCTTCCCTATTCCTGCCTCACACCCCTAACGCGCCACTGGGGGCGGAGCCACCCGCCACGAGGGGCG